>CALSCE010009442.1:17761628-17786277 GCA_943593645.1 Bovichtus variegatus | reverse complement strand
ATATTATATTATATTATATTATATTATATTATATTATATTATATTATATTATATTATATTATATTATATTATATTATATTATATTATATTATATTATTATTATATATCTGAAATCTTAATATCTTATCCATTGAGTATGTTGCAAAGAGCAGTCGTGTAGCCTAAATAATGTTCCCGGCTCAGCAGCTCAGAACTTTAAATTGCCTTTGAAGCGTTATATTTCAAGCCTGTGGAACGAGCAAATCCTATGTGACACTATAAAAATATGCCTGAATCCCAATCTTGATAATGGAGGACAAATGTCTGTCTGTGTATATCTGATATCTGCAGACTGTAAACACATTGTTGCTTTCTTGCCACACTGACTCATAGACCGGAGGCTCAAGGTTGTAATTCCCGTATGAAATCAAGTCACAACACCCGCTGGCCTTGATGGACATCCGCCATCTATAAAAACAATGCCTGAGCTGATCTGTGGGTGTGCTGCTTCAGGCCACAGGGGTCAGCTTCAGGTTACTTCAATGTCAGGAGGAAAACTATCCATTAAGACTCCTAAACCTCCTCCATCAAAAAGCAATACCTTTACACAAGATGAGAACATAAGGGGTGCTGTAATTACAGCCTCAGGCTCCGGTCCCCACTGCCAAGGGATAAATAGCGCGTATGACTGCTCACACACACACACATTTTCACATTTTAAAACCTACAATAGACTCTTAATTTCATGATTCATCTTCACTATGAACCTCTCAGGAAAACTATGGAAATCCTGTGTTAGTTTGATGCATAACACTTGCTTGTGTTGTATTCTGTTTATAGTTTATTTTTATTTTATACCATTCCAAGTCTTTTGGTTTTGCATGTCTAGTTCCCATGTTGGGTTGAATCTGTGTCTTGTTTATTCGTTTTGTGAATATTTGGACAACAATTTTATGAATAGGTTGTTAATGGCTAAATAAATGAAATAATCAAATTCAAATAAATTAGGCCCATCTCAAATTGATTGTATGGTCACACTGCACTGATAAGTAGTGTGAAATACAATTAATTAGAGTTGTTATGGATGTTATTACACAGTTCTGAAATAGGGAGGGGGCTGTTTCTCATTTCATAAACCTTCTTTTAGTGAACATTTTAAATGTAGCTACATTAATATGGCTATATTTGCCTTTACTGTTATATACTACTGTTAATCCTTTAATAAGAATAGCTGAATAAGAAGAAACATGTTTCAGTTAACTTAAATAGATTTATTCGTAAACATATGTATACATTTCGATGTAGTCCTATACAGAAAACGCCTATTGTGTAGGAACCTTTTTGAGCGGAACGTAGATTGTGTGTCCGGTTTCAGGAGGTCGATGGAACATTTGTCCGACACTATTTTGCATCCGTGTGGAAAACAACCAGTTGGTTTGTTGGAGCTTTACGGGGATTTAAAAAGTTTTTAACAACATTAACAACCTTTTATCTGTCAGTTTTTGTGATGCTTTAGAGGTGTCTCTCTTTACTGACATTATCACGTGATTGTTACCTGCAACAAAAAACATTAAAAGGCAGCTAATGGCGGCTAACTTGGTGAGCAATAACGCTAGCTAGCTACAACGTCTTTCAATAAGTTAATGATCATGTTGGGACTTTTAACGCCCCAAACTCGATGTGTTACAGTATTTATCAAAGCGTTTAGACAGGCGAACAGACCTAGATGTTCCTCAGTCAGCTGTCATTCTGATGGGTATATCCGCAGATTTATTTCAGACTACACAGAGATAGTAGGAGAGCAGAGTTTAACACCAGAAGTCAAACTGAGGCTGTTCACCCCAAACTGCAGATTTTGGAGAGAAAGACCAGAGCTTTGGCCTTTTGACGACCCGTACTGGGCCATATACTGGCCAGGAGGACAGGCACTTTCAAGGTAATATTTTAGACCCATAATGGAAGAGTTTTATGTGTTTACTGCTGGTATGTCTCATCTAGCGCCTCCTCTTTGCAGGTTTCTCCTGGACAACCCTGCAGTGTGTCGGGGTAAGGCAGTTCTAGATCTGGGGAGCGGCTGTGGAGCCTCAGCCATCGCTGCAAAACTATGTGGTGCTGCTCATGTAGTTGCCAATGACATTGACACTGGTATGCATCTGTATGGGTATTGACTTTTTCATCTACTGTGTTATTTTTTATAATATAATTTTGTTCTACAAAGTGCAAAATACTAAATTACTTGCTCAGGCTTCCAGATTACATTACGATAACTTATGCTTTACATAATGTTACATGCTTGACCAGCATTGCTGTATTGAAAAGTGATGTAAATATCTAATGTTCGATGTTTTGAATAAAAACAAAGTTTTGTGGTAGACACGGAGCATCCTTTTGTTTTGTATGAAAGTAGGATTTAGTGTTGTGTAAAGCCCCACATATTCATAGTAAAACAGCACAATTCAATAAATAAAATGAAAGTTGAAAAGTAATTCTTGCTGTAAATCATTTCAAATGCTGACTTCTGCCTAAATTACACATATTTTCTTGTTGCTTTTGTTAAATTCTGAAGGAAATGACCACAGCTGACTGTTTTGATGAGAATCAGTTAGTTTGAGATCATTCTTTGATAGAGACTTTTTGTATTTTAAAACGCTACAATGATTCAAATGTATTGATCAACATGTGCAATGTTTTCATCGTGTGTACTACGTGAGATTTTGAAAATTAAGAATACAGTATTTTAAGACCTTTTCATAATTTAAACTTTTGTCCAATTTGAGCTAAAGCGATTGTAAAGTAATAACAATAATAATGTAATATAATACCTGGAGTCTGGGCAGCCGGTGCAATAAAATGTAAAGCACTAAATATGCCTGTTTGTGTTACAGTTGCAGCTGTTGCGACCCACATGAACTGTGAGCTGAACGACCTGGAGCCGCCTGTTTGTCAAACCAACAACATGATCGGTTCACAGCCCGAGGGCTTCGACCTGATCCTCCTGGGTGACATGTTCTACGACGAGGACCTCGCCACCAGCCTTCACAGCTGGCTGGACCGCTGCATCAGAAGCCACGGCACCAAAGTCCTGATCGGAGATCCTGGAAGAGCCCAGTTTGAAGAGCACGGCATCCGACGACTCCTGCATCAGCTCGCTCAGTTTGAGCTGCCTGAGTCTGTCAGAGAGGAGAACTACGGTCTGACCAGCAGCAGTGTTTGGTGCTACTGTCCTGAACTCTGAGGACCGGAGAGGATCCTCTCTGCTCTCTTGATTGAATGTGATTAATAAGTCACATATACTCACCTGCAAGGACTGTGTTATGGGATTACTTTGATTTATTGTTACTTTCCACACTCAGGGTCACTCAGCTATCACTTGCTGCCTCACTGAAAACTATCTCCCAATATGTTTTTAAGGATGCACATAAATAATATGACAAAGCAAAATCTTCACATGGGGATGTTTTATTTTCTGTTCTTTTGATTTGTAGATAATAATAATAATAATAATAATAGAACTTATATATATACTTATTTTTTATTTATTCAAGTTAAACGCTATTGATTTTGTATAGCAGTGTCCAAAGTCAATAATATAATTATGAATTTATAATCACAGATATCCAGTAGTTTCAATATTGGGCAACCTGACCCAGGGCCAGAGGATGAGTCTGGGTCTCTTCGCCAAAACGTAACTTTGTTCGAAATAAGCAGCTATTGGAGTCAAATGTAGTTTCAAAAGTATTACAAAGTCAAGAAAGGCTCTTCACTGGAGAGGAGCAGCGTTTGAAGTAATAGAGTTTATTCTATAACATGCAGAACAAAACCCAAGGTTGCTACATGTAACACACACTGACTACAGACGGTTTCAGTCCGTCTTTTATACACAATATTGTCCTGCCTTTTCTAGATGGGAGCGGAGATCAAATTTCATTCCCCTCCCCTAATTATTTCTTCAAACAGTTCATTCCATATGTTTTTAATGGTGTCTCGTTTTTAGAAGGTCCCACCTCCTTTCTTTCATGTACAGTAGGGTTTTGTCATGACACCGCTATCTTGGCTCCAGCCCAAGTTTATATTTTCATAGTGATTTATGACTCAATTAGTTTCTGACCTGGGGCTAACCTTTTTTTTTTAAAACAAGCATTGCATGTAGTTTCCCCCTCATTACAGGCATGATCATATTACACTGGCCCTCATTAAAACAGGCTTCCATACACTACAGGCCTAATCTTATCACAGTGGCCAGCGTTACAACATGATTACATTTATTTTCTATGCATTACAAGCCTGGTTTTATACATTTGACCTACTTTAACACTTAAACACATTGGCTGTCTATCATTACCTTATAAGGTATTATACATGTGGTACAAAATAAAAATACTTGCTAAACAAAATGTACTACAACAGCACAAGGAGAACAGATAATGGGATGGCGGTAGTCTAGTGGTCAAATAGAACCCCAGAAGGTCGTGAGTTCAATACCAGGCTGCCACCATTTAAGGCACTTAACCCTGAGTTGCTCCAGGGGACTGTCCCTGGAGCTAGTTCAATGTAAGTGACTCTGGATAAGATCTGATAAATGACCTGTAATGTAATGTAATAATGAACAGTTAGAGTGAATACAGAGATGCAGTCACATTGTATGCCACCAGCCGCTCTCCCTTGATATTTATCAAATGTTTACCTAAAGATGGATCAACACATTCAAAATAAGACATAAGACTGGGGACTGTTCTCTCTCCATGACCTTGCATACCCTGCAGCTGAGGAGAGAACATGTAGAGTCAGGACCCCCTCGCCAAAACTGTAACGTCAGTGCAATTAAATAGCTATTTGAGTCTTTTTAGATTTAAAAGTAAAGCAGTTTCAAAAGGAATTTGCTGAAAACTTGTATGTGTATGTATTACAGCCCTGGACATAGGCACACTGTCTCCTAACGCTAGATAGATATTGAATACATTGATGACCCATCATTATACTGTGTTACATTATTTATATATTACAAGGCTGAGCACTGACTGGAAGAAATGTTCTACAACACAACCAGTATGAGCTGCATTGTTTTGAGAGAATGACCTGACCTGAGGAGAGACATACATAGCATTTGAGCTCAGGCCTATTTAAATGTTCTCTGTCATGAGAGACAGTCTAAGATTCAAATATGTATGGAATCTAAGGTTTGCACATATTGTTGCATGTATACACAAGTAGCTATAGGAATTAGTCCAAACATTGCTTAATATTGATACAGCTTTTAGCAACAATCAAACCTAACCTAATCATCTTTTGATGAATATCAATGCCAACATATTAAAAATGCAAATATTGTATGTACCTCGGTACAATTGAAAATGACAGTTCTCCCTCAATGTGTTTTCCCGGGGTTTTAAATAAAAGACGATGCCAGTAACTGACGGAGCAACAGCCCCAACAAATCTAACAAGAGAAGCAGTGTCTGTGAGTCAGACTGAAGAGTTTAGGAACTGAAACAACACAGAGATGACCTTCGGGCAGAAACCTTGAGTTACATCTGGCACATAGTTCTGTCGTCCTCACTGTTATTTTTTTCATTTTTATTGTATGGCATGCGTCAATATTCAAATATTTTAAGTGTTTCCAGTGTAGGAGTACAAAGATATCATTAACAAAGATAACAGATTTAAAAGGATTTTCAGTTCATGAATGTTGTAACAACATGTGTTCAACACTGAATATTTTTTCTGAATACCCGTCAAATGAATGCTTCTGAACATATCACACAGCGAGACACCGGAACAGGTCTGTTATTAATCTAGAATAAAACAAAGAGCAGGTATGGTTTCCAGCATCCGTTTCAATATAAATTCCAGATAAATTCCACTTGAAATGATGTTATATTATATCATACATTGTTTCTAAGCTGCAGCCTGATGATGATGAAAACTAAATGAAACATTTCCACCTTCACATAAATGTCTGTAATGTGTTCTTGTTATTTCATAGAGGAGCCATGGAAACATAGAAAAACAACATGTAATATTCTCATATAGCCTTCAACTGTGTCTGTTTATTATCTCTGTGTTATGAATACAGTGGAGCCAGCCGGTTGTATCTTCACTGTAACAAAAAACAGCAGATAAAGGTATAGAGTGGAAAGACCTGAGGAAAAATAGACTAATATTGCAGAGTTAACCTGCAACTGGCAGCTCCCTGGAAAGAGGAAGAGACTTGAGAAAACATTTGATGAGAATAAGACTTGGCAGGATCCTGGACAGGGAAATTATATGAAATGAAACTTACCAGTTTTAAGGGTTGTTCAAACTAATTTCTTTATACTCTCTATTTTTATATGAAAAAAGGAAACCCTGAGAGGCAACTGAAAAGGGGAAACTGCTGGTGATCCATTTTATTTTCCATAATCTGATCTAAATTGTTTTATCTCCTGTGTTAATGATTCAAGAACATTTGAAAAAAGGTTTTTCTTCATCTTTCTAAGTTCCTTCATTTTCTTTTTTATCCATGAAACAGATAATCTTAAATATTACCTTCCAAAATACATAGCATGTACTTCCCCTGTGTGTCCAATCTGCACAGCTCAAATATGTCCACAGTTTACGTCTCGGGAGCTTATCACTAAACAATATTATTCTTTATTGACCTAAGTCAGCCGCTCCTGTGTTGGTCGTGTGCTGCTGGATATACCGAGTACAACCCAAAGTGATCCCTAATACAAAAAGATAATCAGTAATGAATCCGTTTGGCTCTGAATTTATCAAATGGCATTTCCATGTACTGTAGGCTAAATGATCAACATTTTAATATGAAAGATGTTTTTCTTTTTTTTCTTTTTACTTTTTATGCTTTGTAGTGTGGTTTCTTTCGTCGTGATGTTGTGATGATGATGAAGGAATCTCTGCTGACACCGGCTTCGTTGCATATAAGAGGTTTATTACAAGTAGCACAGCATCAAACACCAAAAACAGGCGATGTGAGGATTCCAAGCCAAAATGAATCCTCCTCTACCTCACTCTGTCCCTGTTATTTATAGGGCACAGAGCCCACCTCACCCCCTATTGCGTCGTCTGAGGTCATCTGAGGTCATCTGAGGTCAAGGTAACGGTCATGTTATTGAGTAACCACACATGTCCTTTACCCTAGTGTGTAGTGAAGAGGCCCCTTCCAACCTTCCTCAGGATCCCTTATATAAGCATGTATCCCATAGAACAACTTCAGTACTCTTCCATGATAAAGAAAATAAGCATTGTGTATTGCCAGGTTATACACCACAGTAGAAAAATGAAAATGTTATTCAGGTGAGATTGTGTAACTATATATCATTGCTACAGAGCTGCACTATTAAAGGCTGTAAAGTAATTACTGGTGCCAACCTACAGGCTAAACTGTGATGCAATCTCAATTCAATCAACACAGAGGCTTCACATGCTGCATATTTAACTCAAATGCAGGCCACAAAATAACGTACAGGTGAACTTATCCTCTCATAAAAAAGGGCTACATCCCAAAATGTATATTTGAATGCTGCCATTTTCTTTAAATGTGGTTAACATAATTGCCCCACAATGTCTTCTGTTTCTTTCTGGAATGTGTGGGTGTTGATGCTTCTGAAAACAGTCCTGGTCTGTGAAAACAGTCCTGTCATAAATGACCCTTTTGATCATTGTGTGCGGAGATTGCCTGCAATAAACATGCAAAGCATTTGATGGGTTTGAAAAAGAATATAATGTATAAGGTGAATATAGAGAGAGTATACCTGAGTACAAAAGCCAAAGAAATTGTCCCCCTCTCTCGCGCTCAGTCAGTGGTCATGTTTTTGGGTGAAGCTGAACACAGAAGTCTTACAGGACTGGTTCTTGTCGGAGATAAAGAAGTTCAATTCTGGGCCAGAAAGAGTCTGGTGTTAGATCCCGTAGATTATGCCGTTAGAACCAGGGTATATCTGGACCAGGTCTCCGATTGAAGGGTCCGAGCCTCAGGCCTATAGAGTATAACCCTAATAGGTTCCTGGAGACTGCTTAAGCTGGTGGCGAGGAGATTTGCCTGCCGTCTAACTGACCACTTCCAGGCACCTACCCTGCTTCTTCTGATACTAGTGCTGACTGAATAACCCGTGGAGTCAGATAATGTCAGCCACGCCTGTCAATGGCAGCTCTCCTCTTAATGATCTGTGCACTTGGTATTGACTAGGTTTTCTTGAGTGGTTAGAATGAAAGCGCCAAGGGTTTCTTTATGTTGTTGGCGAGAGAAACCGCTCAGAAGGTTTCTCTGGGGCTATTTAGTGCCTCTTCCACAGCTTGTAGTCGAGGTCCATATTTTTCCAAAAAGTCATATCTCATAAAAGGTCATAAAAAAAAAAAAAGTTTTGGTATAGTATGTCATAGAAAAGTCATAGTATAGTAAACAAATATATAATAATAAAAAGCCATAGTATAGTAAAACTATTTAAAGAAATTGTAAAAAATCATAGTATAGTATGTCATAAAAAAAAGTTTTGGTATAGTATGTCATAAAAAAGTCATAGTATAGTAAAAAAAAATAATAATAAGCCATAGTATAGTACGTCATATAAAGAAATCACAGTATGACCTTGGTATCAGACAGGTTTCTATATTCTACATATGCTTAGAGTATAAGTTAAGTTAGTTAGTTAGATAAGATACATAAGTTAGAGCCTGCTTAAGAAACAGATTGAATGGTGATAACCAGCTTGATAAATTGTGGTAAGAAACATAAAATTGCTTCACATGCTGTTTTTCCAGCGAACATTACTTATTTTTAATCATGCAGCGACGCTGCGGTTATGAGCTACTGCCACAACTGCTGACGCCAGCAAGAGCTGCAAACTGTCTGAGCGCTAAACAGAGTTTTGATATCCCTTATTCATGATTTGATTATTGTCCTTTTTGTGTTCAGCTAGGCTTCTAAGGGGTGAGACATGGCCATATGTCATGCAGCTGAATCTCTCAACCACAGAACCTCCTCCAACTATGCCTGCTGACATACAACACAACTGTTGCACTTAGAAAAGGAAGGAATCATACTGGACAGACAAACAAAGACGGCACAATTGGAAAAGAAACTGTATAATATACAGATATGAGTTATATACACAGGACACTATTAGGAGAGAAGTTATTCCAACTTTTGAGTAATTTAACAGAGGTGATCATTCTAATTTGGACAAACACAAAGCATAATTTAAGAACTTAAGTTGAATTGTCTGCCTCATAAGTTTATTGCCTTGAAATGTTGTTTTGTCTTTTTTTTTTTTAAATTTAATACAGGATGTCAGTCACCAATGAGGTGAAATGTCTCTGGGGTCCAACAAATGTAGGGTTGCAAGGGACCCAAAAGTACGATTAAATGTGGATGTCTTGACATGTGCTCTACGACTGTTTTTGGGCCTGGCAGCGGTTTGAGTTATTGTTTTCTGCTGGCGAGAGAGAAATGCAACCACTTCCTCCAGTCTCACATACAGAAAGATTTTTGTTTAGTTTTTCAGTTTGTACCTTTATGCTCATTTACTGAACACAAGAAAATCCTCATCTCTGTTGTCAGTCAGGTCTCAGGGTCAGGAAGTGTTACTGTGAAACAGCTGCACAACAGTTTCCTGTACGACTTAGTACATTTGACATTTATTCAACTAATATGTATGTATAACGAAAGTATGCCGACAATCAACGTGGCGATGTTTGGACCCTTGATCAAGTTTGCCTGGCTGTGTGTGTCAGAATCACAGAGGAGTATAAGTACGGCTCAGTAAGTTAATTTATTTCTGGTAAAAAAAAAAAGACAGTTTCAAACAGTGAAATTAAACATGAGTGGTGACTTGTTTCAAATAAACCAACAGTATGAATCATAGCATAAAACATTGGATCACGTTTCTTATAAAAAAATATACTGCATGTCTGAGATGCAAATAATGTAGAAAAATATTCATAATGTAGAAAAGTATAAAAATCTAAACATGAAGCTTAAATATACGGTATGTCGAAAAAGTTACGCTCTGCATTAAATATTATTGCGAGACAATAGGACATTTGTACATTTGATGACTTGAAGGCTTTTACAGCCATGTAAACAACTCACAACTTTATTTGTCAACTGATGAGAACACGTGACCCGTATGCAGTAGTAACATATTTAACAGACTGTGAAGAGCAAAAGTAAAACAAAACTGGAAACTTCAGTTTCCTCCTTGAATATGCGATACAAAAACATGAAGACATCATTTCTCAAATGAAGAATTTCCCAGACAGAAGACAATGAAAACCGTCTGTTGCCAACCAAACTTCTGCCGGCCATATTATTCGTCCCCGGATGGCTGCATCTTCTTCATGTATTTCTTCTGAAACTCATGGAAGAGGTTGTAGGTCTTGGGGGTGGTAGGGGAAAATATATACTTCTTGTGGGGAATTTCACACCATGTACCTAAGGAGCAGTTGATTTATAATGATTAGGAAAACTGTAGCCACTGCCTAAATAATAACAAGGACATAAACTGTAAGAAGTATCTTACATGTTTAATTGTATGTGTCACCTTTTGTCTTCTTGACAGTTTTGCTGTGGCTCTTGTCCTTTCCTTCAACAAAGTCAGGGTTGTCTAGGGGGGGGAAATCAAAAAATAAATATATTTCTTAAAAAAAAAAAAAAAAGAAAAAAAAAAAAATCATAAACAGAATACATAATCACTTTTACATTGTAAAACTTCCACGATTTCTGGGTTTACGTATCAGGGCAAAACAGTTCGTCTTTCAAACATGACCAGTCCAGATAAAATCAGCAGCTTTTTTTCTGCTCACCACTGTCAACATTGTGGCTTTACTTTGTAGAAGAACATGTAAAATCAAATGGTTATATTTTACTACGATATTGTCTTTGTTTGAACTGAATTAAGAGGCACATTTTCTATTTGACAGTAACCTCTAAATTGCTGTAAGGAGAACACAGACGAGGGGGGGGGGGAAATCACACTATAACAGGAACTCAATTTGTCCCAAAATCTTAGCCTCTCCCTCTTTTGATCTGTAATAGGAAATTAAGTAACCCTGAGGTGTAAATTGTATTACCCAGGAAACCCCCAAAGCATGTCCTCGTAAACCAGACATGTATTCGCTGTTAATCCCCTCACCTTTTGGTCACCACAGACAACATGTGTATAAAATCCATTCTTGGGATTCAGACCACTTCTCTTCAACAACTCACATCCCTCAAAAAGTCATTTGAGGGATTCAAAATCAGGATGACTGAAACGTAACAACAAATGTATTTTGTATATTGCTTGCATTTTTTTTATTTTTATTTTTATTTTAAATAAATACTATAAACTAATATGCTTGCTACATTTACTGTCTGGGTGTGTGTGACACATTCTAAATTCACTTGTTAGCTTTCATAGTTAACTAAATTCAAATTTTCATTGATTTCATTAATTAGTTTTTAATTTTTTTATTTTATTATTTATTTATTTTATTAATAAAAAAAGAAAGGGGCATGCCACTGATTTTACATGCAAATTTAGTGCACTTGTCAAATGTCTTGTGTGGCTCACGGGACAATATACTCTCAATATAATGATTTACCTGGAACAGGATCGTTGGTTTCCTTTTTCCCATTGGATCCATCTTTGAAGTTGAAGGTATTGGGTAAGACACTGAACTTCAGGACATTGTTCTGGAGAGGCATCACAGCGTGGCTTCCATTTCCAGCCTCACTTCTCTCTTGATCAGCAGGCTGGTCAGGTGTGACAGTTTGTTTCACCGTATTCTGCTCTCCACGTTCGAGTTTGTGAGAGAGGGACCTCCTCCTCCTCCTCTTCTTAATAATCCGGCATTGCTTAGTTTTTCCACTACAGATCCTCATTTCAGAGGAAACTGGCAGCTCCGTTTCAGCTTTCTTGAGACTTCCCCCAGATAAAGAGGGAAAAGTATACTTCTGTGTTTTCCGTTTGCGTCTGTGCCTAATCTTAGTGGGGGGGAAACTTGTCTCAGATTTTTCGCAAAGCCATCGTTTGACTGAATGTTCCCATGTTGGGACAGTTTCACTGGACTTTCTCTTCAAGGGACTGAGTATCACAGTGACAACTTTTGGAGGCTTTGGTACTGAATCAGAAACAGCCTCTCGAGATGAAATATGGCTCTTTCTGCTGCCAATTAAAACACACTTGTTTTGTGGTGTTGAGCCAAACAGTACCAGTTGTACAGTCTGAGCGTTTGAGGCTGATGGTTCACTACCAAGAAACACCTTCCCACAATCCACAGCGTCCTGCACATCAACAACCGATTTGCATTTCTTTGATTTCTTAAAGACTGGAAAAAAACCATCATGAGTGCTTAGTCTCTTCTTTCTTTCAACAGTGTCCTGTTTACCACTCCAAGTTGTCTGTAGGGCACCCGTCACAATTTGAGTTTGACCTTCTTCAGTTTCCAATGATGACTCTGCCCCATTTGTAGACGTCCGCTGAGCTCGTCCACCATTTTCTTCAAGGTCTGACATGCGGCTCTCAACTTCACTTTCACTAATGGAGAGATGTTCAATATCTTCGTCACTGCTGTCCAAAGCACATGACTGCATATTTCCTGTAGATTTCAACTGATTTTGCACACATTCCACTTCAGGGTCTGACTGGATTTCAGTCTCACTTCTGGAGAATTCTTTCGTTTCCATCTGGTCTGAACTGCTCGTTTGGCTACTTTCCGTCAATTTCACCTGAGCTCGTTCTAAATCCCTTTTAAAGTCGGGCATTTCATTCTCACTGCTGGACAGACTATCTTCGTTTTTACTTAGGAGTATAATGCTTGACTGGCTACTATTTATGCTCGTCTGGGAAAGGTTATTTGGTTCTTTGTCAGAATATGAGTGAGGTTTCTCATCATCTTCAGTGTTGAGACTGAGTTCATTGCATAGCTCAGGCCAGCAAAGTGTCATAACATGATTGTCTATGTTCTCGTCACCCAGCGCTTGCTTCTTTCCTTCTGTGGCAGAGTGAAATTTGCTGTCAGGCTTGATCGCACACAGTTCATCTTCCTTTTGTACCGCCATCTCTTCCTTATCAAGGGTCTTGTCAGGTACATCTTCATGATTTTGCATGGACTTGCACTCGCATTTATTGTTGTTTGACCCCCAAATGATTTCCATACACCTTGCAATGCAGCAAACCTGGTCTACTGGACAGACCAACTTGTCTTCCAGTTGTGCGTCGCTGAATGCGGCATCTATAACCTTAGGTAGCTCACCCTCCACAGAGCAATTTGTGACGCTCTCCGGCTGACTGTCCGTGTCCATACTTTTTGGCTGCTTGATTTGTACCTGCTGATAGATAACTTTGGCCTCATCTGGAGTCAAAACTTGGATTTTAAATGAGTAATATGGGTCACTGGAATCGGCAGTCGCCGTTTTATTGGGGGAGGCAGTTTGTTTTAAATTGGCTTCAACAGTGGAGTCTTGTTTTTCTTCCCTTGAGTCAACCGGTGAATGCTCCGTTGACGACAACCTCTTGTTTGACACCTCACTTACAATTTGTGCAGGAATGCCGCAGTCTACCATGACCGGATCAGGCTGGCTGGGACTTTTAGGCGTGTAAAGATGATGCTTCAAAGAATGCGGGAAGTCGAACTCTTTGTCAATGTCGTCGAGCTGCGCATTGACATTCAACCATGATGATTTGTAGGGCAGTTCTGAATAAACTTCATCATCTTTGAGGACATGGTAGATTTTGCATTGGTTCCTAAAGCAGCGCTTTACTTGTGACAGTATGACAGAGTCTGGTGTTACATGTTTGATGCAGAATTCTTTAACATCGGTGATTAAATCCTTGTACCAGCCTGTCTTGACCTTAGTTTTAAATTCTTTAGTGTCGCCATCCCAAAACATGCTTAATAATAATTGGATTACAGAATCTAATTTAGCAAACTCTTTCAACTCAATCTGAGCTTTTTCGGCATCTTGCATCAACTCAATTAATGTGACAGGTGTCCACGTAGTTGTTGGGACTGAGGAAAGTTCAAAAAACCCCTTTGGATCTGTCGGCATCTCACTTTTGTCCTCATCACCGCTTTGGCTCACTGGAACTTTGGAGGTTACTGATTGTTGAGCAGTTAGTGCAACACGCTGGTCTATTTGCATGTTTATAGCCACTTCAGATCCTGTGTCATCTGCACATAACAGTTTTTTCGACAAGTCGTGAGTCCCAGCTGAATCTGAAGATGAGCCAAAACTACCATGATTGGATGCTGCTGAATGTCTCCGATACCCAACCAGTTTGTTTTTTGGTGAAGTAAATTGTTTCTCAGGGTTACTCAAATATTCATCTGTTGCGGTGACCGCCGACGATTGACTGATTGAGTTAGAACTGGTCTGCTTGCTGGCAACATGGTAGATTTCCTGCAACAATGGCTGCACAACAGCAACAGCTCTTGCGTGACCAGGAGATGAGTGAATGGTGCCGTCATCTGCCTTAACCGAGGAGAGCATTTCAACCCTTTCTCGATCTTGTTTCGCTGCGACATAAAAGACGTTTGGTACAGAACTTTGTCGAAGTGGCAAATCTACACTGTGCTGTGTTGACATAATGCTGTGGGTAGTTTCAGGCAAAGATTGTCTAGAATTGAATGGCAAGGACTTGGAGGCATTTGAGTTGTAACATTCAGTGACATTTGTTGTCACAGGCTGCGTATTTTGATTAGACTCGCTGACAAACTGCATCCCTCCGTAAGGTGAACTTGTATGCACTGGACGCGCATCTGGACCAGTGAACGACTTACGTAGATAGTCCTCAATTTTTGCAATATGGTTGAGTCTGTGCATATCTTCTTGAGTATCAACAGGAGGATTTAAGGGAAACTCTTCTTTTTTTGAAAAGAAAAGGCTGGTTTCATGCTGCCTGTTATATGAATTTGAGTTTATGGAGGAGGCGGCCTCTCCCCCATTGTTGTGTGTCGAGTGGTGTTGAGTTTTCTGACTCATGGTGGAAACGGGCAAATTCTGTACACTGGAAGATGAGTTTGTTGTAATGCTGTTGTTTCTGGAAGACTGAGAGGTGCTCATATTATAACTTGGTGGGGGGTAGGAGGGAGTGAAACCATGCTGACTGCTGTTTGGTCGGTGGTTGTGGTTATGAGCAGTCCGTCTGTTGTGTGTAGCAGCAGTGTAAACCACCTCTTCATGTGGGGGCGAGGTAGCTGTTGTAGCAGTGCATCCTGAAACAGGTTTAGTAAGCTCTCCATTAAAGTCGTGAAATGAGCTATACTGTTGCCTATTATGTTGGAGATCAGCAACAAAATTTCCATCCTGTGTCCTTATTGACCGTTTCCCGTGAACTGATTGGTTCCAAAGTGCTGACACGTCTTGCTGAAGGTGTGTAGTTTTTGCCTTTATCATGTTAGGTTGACTCTGGGTCGATGAATTCTGTACAGAGTTCTGATGAAAATCTTGCTGAAATCCATAGCTGACCGGCGAACCAGGGTTTCCTCTTTGCGTATTATTAGATGGCCGTTGCAGATTGCCAGTTAACAACAGAGTCAGATAAGAATTTTTCGCTTGGGCTGGCTGCTGACACGAAACTGCCTGATGATCTGCTGAGGTCTGCCAATTTGAGGGTTGTGGGTTTGAGTAAGCTCCATCGCGACCGATGAAATTAGCACTTTGTGGTGGTCGGATTCCTGTGTTCACGGTCATGTACTGGCATGAGTTATTTGTAGTCCTAGTTTGCTGATTCCTCATGGTGTTGTGGGTTAACTGAGCAGCAGCGTGTGAGGATTGAGAAGATGGTCCAACCTGTCGGTACGGTCCATTCATCCATGCAGAAGGCTGCATTTTTTTCCGCTGTTGAAGAGGTCACTTTCCTGAAAAGAGGAATTCAAAAAGTCGTAAACATAAAATAAAAAAAGCGGTGGCAAAATGTTTAAAACACATTTCTAATTACATTTTAAAAGAAATCAATCTGGTACACACAAAACCACAACCACACACACCTATTGGTGTCAATCCAGTAAGTTTTCTACACTTTCATCTTGGTGCAGATCTAATGGTTTTGTCACAGATGTCTGGTGGAAACCCTTACACAAAGCCTCCAACAATAATAGTCTATGCTGTCCATTTGTCACATTCCTGCTCAGAGACCTCTCAAAGCATAGCTGCCTGGGTAAAGCTCCTGCCCCATGACAGTTCTAGAAAGTACAACAAGGAGTGTACATAAGACACTGGGAACAATGTGACACAGAAGCACAAGTCCACCTTTACTCAGGTCTATACAAAAACTAACAAAAGACATAGTACACGTTCTAGTGTAGCTAGCGAATGTGGATTTGTTATTGTAGTCTTGTCGTGGAATTCAGCCGTACAGAGAAGTAAATCTATTATACTGAAATAAAGATACTTGATTAAATAAGTTGTCTTTGAATTCTATATTCTTGCAAGAAGGAACAACAATACAGAGTGTCAAGCAGTCTGCAACGAAGTACAGAGATTCCTTTTCAATATTTAGTCCTGCTGACCGCACATCTAGAGAGAGAACGGAGAGCACAAAGGGGGGGAAAGACAGGTGTGATTGAAACCAGCGGTGGTGGGTCATACAGAGCGCGGCTCTCTGCTGTTAGAGTAATGAGGTAGAGGATTGGTGGTTGGTACAGAGGGGTACCTCTGGGGGGGGGTCGTCACTGGATGTACAGATAATACATACATACACATACATACATAATCGAAGCTTAATGCACACAGTGGAAAGTTCTTACAGAATAATGAAATTTTCCATTTCAGTCTTTAAAGTGTTTTATTCCTCATCAAGTTAACTAAGGCAACATGTAATTGACACAGTGATTTAAACCCCTCACCCACTTTGGATAAGTGTAGGAAAAAACTGTAGAAACATTTTCAAAAGTAAAACAGCACACCCTTTAAATTTATCTTACAGATTGTTTTCACCTGGATGACTGTTGAATCTTCTTAGACACACAACAGATCAGACACAAGACATTTCTTGCTTGTGGTTAATTTTTCATTGCTACCAGTTGTTCCAATTCATTTCTGTTCATCACATTTCCATCTCCCGTTTATTGTTCTGCATCCAAATGTCTAAAAAGCAGTGACATAAAAGTGGAGTGGAATTATACTCAGGCTACATCCACACCAATACGTTTTAGTTTTCAAAAACACATAACTTGTCGTGGATTCAATCACACAGAGAGATATCAATAAAACACAAACACAGATATATGGTTGATTAATTATTATTTTGTTGTACAACAATACAATAATGAGAAAACACTACCTTGCTCTCAAGCAGTCAATCGTGGTGTGCCCCCCAGAACATAAAGATGGTATAGATTTATATAGGTTTGAACACCGCCTACAAATGGAAAAAACACATTCCAATCCTATTAGTTGTTCCATATTCTTTACGTCTCCCTGTCACAGCCATATCCCTTACAGATGTGTAGGTTACTTTCTCATGAACTCCGAGGAGCCATCCCAGAGTATAAATCGCACAACTTTCCTGTAAACTTAAATGAATAAACACATTATATAAAGGACATTCTTAACAAACTCTTGCTACGTTTATGCCAAGCGTCCACACTATTCCAGCGACCACGTTTGCCACATAGCGCCTGTGGTGTATAACCTGGCAATACACAATGTTTATTTTCTTTATCATGGAGGAGTACTGAAGTTGTTGTTTGGGATACATTCCTATGTAAGGGATCCTGAGGAATGTTGGAAGGAGCCTCTCCACTACACACTAGGGAATAGGACATGTGTCTTTACTTAACATGTGGGTTACATTGGTCACCCATATAGGTACCTCAGATGACCTGCTAGGGGGTGAGGTGGTCTCTGTGCCCTATAAATAACAGGGACAGAGTGAAGTAAGGGGGAGGATTCATTTTGGCTTGGGATCCTCACATCGCCTGTTTTTGGTGTTTGATGCTGTGCTACTTGTAATAAACCTTTTATATGCAACGGAGCCGGTGTCAGCAGAGATTCCTTCATCATCATCACAACGAAAGAAACTACATGCCGTAAATAAAAGATTGTATAACGTTAAGTTCCTCTCGTCTAACACTGTAGCCAGTCTGACAAATCAATAACAGAAATGTATATATTATTATTGTGGCATTAACTGCTTTGAACACCGGCATACCACTCCTGCTCCAGCCGCTTATGCAGTTTTATACCGACCTACTACTCAGATATGCGTGCGTTTACTGTGGCACAAACTAGGGGCTGTACGGTCTGCTTAATTTTACATTTTGGTAGTTTGTATATTGGCCTGGGTCCAGGGTGGCAGAGACGAGGGACAACTGGTGTTTTTGTTTGGCGTCGACACAGGACTGCTTTGCCGGGAGGGGAGCCTGCAGCAGCTCCGGCGGCTCGGATTTCGCCAGCCAAATTCCTAGCACTAGACTAACGGCAGCAACAGAAAGTTTGAGGATCCAGCGACGAGTCGTCTAAAGACAAGCTATCTGCACGCTCTACTTTCCGCGAATCAGCATCCCACTGACAGTGAAAACAAGGCTGCAACTTTGGATTTAATCAAAACTAACGATCAAAAAAAATGCAGCGATCATGGCTGTAATATTGACAAGCTCTGAGTCTGCCCGAGTCCAGGCAGCTGTGCTTCTTCTCCCTCTTTACTGAGAGCAGACTGGAGCTACAGTGACTCACTATCACCTCTAGAGGAACAAGTGGTATTACAAGACAGGACGGTCCGGGGCTAGTCAGTTAGCATGCTAACTTCAGATATCTCTGCAACACAATAGATAGACGTCTTTGACACAAAGTCAACACTGTTACCTCTTCACACTCTGTTGATAATGTTCGATCATTTTTTTAGGTTTTAAATGTTGGTATAACTTACACATTGCACCTTTAAATGGAAAGGTTAGAAAAGGCTGCCGACACAGTTTTAATAAAAAAAATTAAAAAAAACTCTGGAGGTTGCGGTTCAGTGTGGACAAGCAGAATCGGGGACCTTTGAAACCGACGACGCAGACACACAAGTTTGATTCCTGATCAGGTTTTATCACAACGTGTCGTTGTTCGTCAGGAACCAACACATGACACTTTTCCAGAAGAAAATAAAACAACATCAGCCTTGATTAACGTGCGACCACCAATGGTTGATTCAGCATGGACTGTTATTATCATTTAAAAACCCATCTAGATTTAATTAAAATTACGTTTTATCACAACATAAATTACCATCAAATAATTATATATATATAATATATATATATATATATATATATATATTATATATTATATATAATAGCTAAAACCACACTGGGGAATATTTCCCACAGCATGTTTGAATGCATGGCTGTGAGGAGGGCGATGGACATAAAACGGAGGACTTTCCCTTTTTTTGTAAAAATCAATGCTTATTTTTTGTTCAGCACAACTATTGTTCCTCAGACAAAACCGAGTGAGTCTCTTTCTCAAGACAAGCTCTGGGCAGACATGAGTACATGTTTTTTAAGTTGTTAACACATGATGAATACAGCAGATCGGAGTTAGGGTTGAACAATACGTCCATCTTCCTCGTGGTTAGAGATGTTTTACTTTTCATTCATCTTGATATAACGCCACAAGCATAGAAAGGCCTCCCTTGTGTCACTGTCTTCATAAATGCAGAGTTATAACCCCGAAGAAGTGTCCAGGAAGTGCCGTTAGCTAACACAATATAGAAGGATAATACTCATGAACACTCAGAAAGGTGGGACAGTAACTGTGCTCCTCGTTTTAAATCAGTTCTTAAACTCAGCATTATAAAGTGAGCAGCGGGAGACTGTGTGTACATTACGTTTAGGTTGAATTATCAGTTGGAGGTTTTTCCGAACTGCGTCAGTTGCTCGTGTTGAAAGGGCAACACTTAACGTTAGTCAGCTTTTTGGACGACATGTCTCCCCCGCCCCACAACACTTCCACACCACACTCCGGCTGCTTGACAACTTACTTTTAAATCCCGTCGCCGAAGTCCAACTTCAACTGTAACCCAAGTAACATCCGGAGGACGGTGCAGTAAGTAACGCCGCTCTCTCTGTCTTGGTGATCATTCCTCCATACTACATCTTTGGTAACTCCAGAGGCCTTTCTCATATCCCAGTTTGCACATCCTCGATTCCCCCGCCTATCGCTTTAGTCCCCGCCCACGGGAGATGGGAGCGGAGGAGGCGAGGAAGAGACTCCAGGAACTTAATTAAAATGAGAAATGCTTTACTCTCGGAGCGGCCATTTTAAAGTGACGTCACTTGAATATGACGTAGGCACACCTGACCTGCATCAGCTCTACTGCTGTATGTTATGGTCTGTCAGATGAGTGTGGTATATTGTTTCTATGAGCTGGCAGAAGACCTTGTGGTGTATGGCCTGGCAATTTTACAATGTTTATATTGTTTATCATGGAGGAAGTACATTCCTATATAAGGGATCCTGAGGAATGTTGGAAGGAGCCTCTCCACTACACACTAGAGAATAGGACATCTGTTTTTAATCAATAACATCCGCTACACACTAGAGAATAGGACATCTGTTTTTACTCGATAACATGTGGGTTTGCCCATATTTGGTCATCCATGCATTGACCTCAGATGACCTGCTAGGGGGTGAGGTGGTCCTCTCCCTCATCACAACATCACGACGAAAGAAACTACAAAAGCACTAAATATGCCTGTTTGTGTTACAGTTGCAGCTGTTGCGACCCACATGAACTGTGAGCTGAACGACCTGGAGCCGCCTGTTTGTCAAACCAACAACATGATCGGTTCACAGCCCGAGGGCTTCGACCTGATCCTCCTGGGTGACATGTTCTACGACGAGGACCTCGCCACCAGCCTTCACAGCTGGCTGGACCGCTGCAGAAGCCACGGCACCAAAGTCCTGATCGGAGATCCTGGAAGAGCCCAGTTTGAAGAGCACGGCATCCGACGACTCCTGCATCAGCTCGCTCAGTTTGAGCTGCCTGAGTCTGTCAGAGAGGAGAACTACGGTCTGACCAGCAGCAGTGTTTGGTGCTACTGTCCTGAACTCTGAGGACCGGAGAGGATCTGTGGTGTATATCCTGGCAATACACAATGTTTCTTTTCTTTATCATGTTTGGGATACAGGATGGGTAAAGGATCATGAGGACTGTTGGAAGGGGCCTCTCCACTACACACTAAAGAATAGGACATCTGTTTTTTACTCAATCACATGTCGATTACATTGACATCAGATGACCTGCTAGGGGGTGAGGGGGTCTCTGTGCCCTATAAATAACAGGGACAGAGTGATGTAAGGGAGAGGATTCATTTTGGCTTGGAATCCTCACATCGCCTGTTTTTGGTGTTTGATGCTGTGCTACTTGTAATAAACCTCTTATATGCAACGGAGCCGGTGTCAGCAGAGATTCCTTCATCATCATCACAACATCACGACAAAAGAAACTACAGATCCTCTCTGCTCTCTTGATTGAATGTGATTAATAAGTCACATATACTCACCTGCAAGGACTGTGTTATGGGATTACTTTGATTTATTGTTACTTTCCACACTCAGGGTCACTCAGCTATCACTTGTTGCCTCACTGAAAACTATCTCCCAATATGTTTTTAAGGATACACATAAATAATATGACAAAGCAAAATCTTCACATGGGGATGTTTTATTTTCTGTTCTTTTGATTTGTAGATAATAATAATAATAATAATAGAACTTATATATATACTTATTTTTTATTTATTCAAGTTAAACACCATTGATTTTGTATAGCAGTGTCCAAAGTCAATAATATAATTATGAATTTATAATCACAGATATCCAGTAGTTTCAATATTGGGCAACCTGACCCAGGGCCAGAGGATGAGTCTGGGTCTCTTCGCCAAAACGTAACTTTGTTCGAAATAAGCAGCTATTGAGTCAAATGTAGTTTCAAAAGTATTACAAAGTCAAGAAAGGCTCTTCACTGGAGAGGAGCAGCGTTTGAAGTAATAGAGTTTATTCTATAACATGCAGAACAAAACCCGAGGTTGCTACATGTAACACACACTGACTACAGACGGTTTCAGTCCGTCTTTTATACACAATATTGTCCTGCCTTTACTAGATGGGAGCGGAGCTAACATTGCATTTCCCTCCCCTAATTATCTTTACAAACAATTCATTCCATATGTTTACAATGGTGTCTCATTTTTGAAGGTCCCACCTCCTTTCTTCCATGTACAGTAAGATTTTGCAATGACACCATTATCTTTGGCGCCAGCTTAAGTTTACATGTTTTCATAGTATTCAAGGATCTATAGAAAGTTGTTCATGACTCCATTAGTTTCTGATCCTGTCAAACCTCGTTTTTTTTCCATTACATTCAGTTTCCATGCCTTACAGGCCTGGCTGTATACATTTGGCCTTCTTTAACACTTTAACAACTAGTAAACACATGATCTGTCCATTCTTAAGCTTTTTAAACACATTGACTGTCTATCTTTACATCATAAGGTATTATACATGTGGTACAAAGTAGAATACTTGCTAAACAAAATTTACCACAACAGAACCTGAAAAATATGAAATACAAAATCAGAAGCCCAAGTAAGGAAGCTACAGTGATATATTTCCCGTTATACTAATTATATACATTTAGTTTAGACTTTTGCCCCTAATTTAGTTGATAGATAACAAGAAGTGATCCAGCAATTGGCTTATCAGTGTTCAACGTGATATGCAGGCACACAACATGCCCGATAGGATTTTCTGTATGCCCACTACAAAATAAACTGAGATTCATAAAATTCCTTTATTTTCATTCACAATATTAACCAAAATTGAATTTGAAGTTTTATGTTATTCGTCTTATTTCCTTCTGTTCGGTGTCAAAAAGTTGTGCTGAGGTGTGCTACAATTAAGTGCATTTTACTGTAACTGCACGAGTCTTAAGCTCGTTGTGTGCAGCCATGTGATTGGCAAGTTCCTCGTGTGGTGTATGGCCTGGCAATACACAATGTTAATATTGTTTATCATAGAGGAAGTACATTCCTATATGAGGGATCCTGAGGAAGGTTGGAAGGGGCCTCTCCACTACACAATAGAGAATAGGATATCTGTGTTTAGTCAATGAACATCCTCTACACACTAGAGAATAGGACATCTGTTTTAACATGTGGGTTTGCCCATATTTGGTCATCCATACATTGACCTCAGATGACCTGCTAGGGGGTGAGGTGGTCTCTGTGCCCTATAGTGCCCTATAGTGATGTAAAGGGAGAGGATTCATTTTGGCTTGGAATCCTCACATCGCCTGTTTTTGGTGTTTGATGCTGTGCTACTTGTAATAAACCTCTTATATGCAACGGAGCCGGTGTCAGCAGAGATTCCTTCATCATCATCACAACATCACGACGAAAGAAACTACAGATCCTCTCTGCTCTCTTGATTGAATGTGATTAATAAGTCACATATACTCACCTGCAAGGACTGTGTTATGGGATTACTTTGATTTATTGTTACTTTCCACACTCAGGGTCACTCAGCTATCACTTGTTGCCTCACTGAAAACTATCTCCCAATATGTTTTTAAGGATGCACATAAATAATATGACAAAGCAAAATCTTCACATGTGGATGTTTTATTTCCTGTTCTTTTGATTTGTAGATAATAATAATAATAATAATAATAGAACTTATATATATACTTATTTTTTATTTATTCAAGTTAAACACCATTGATTTTGTATAGCAGTGTCCAAAGTCAACAATATAATTATGAATTTATAATCACAGATATCCAGTAGTTTCAATATTGGGCAACCTGACCCAGGGCCAGAGGATGAGTCTGGGTCTCTTCGCCAAAACGTAACTTTGTTCGAAATAAGCAGCTATTGGAGTCAAATGTAGTTTCAAAAGTATTACAAAGTCAAGAAAGGCTCTTCACTAAAGAAACTACACTCGTAAATAAAAACTGCAATGAGTGCTTTAATAAACATCCTGTAAGGCAGGAAACTGCACAGCTACCAAAGTTGTAGGCTCATCTGAGAAGATAAGGTCTTTCAGTAAAAAAAGACAACAAATATTGTCAGGAAGGATAATAAATTGAAGTTAAAAAAAAGCCCACATCTGGTAGATCTTGGATAATGATGAAAAAGTGTAACAAAAGAAAGACTGCCTTTGCTTGTATATATTATTTCACTACTATGGTGGTTTTGCTGAAACCCTTTCTTGCTTTGAACCTATACACTGCCTGAGTCACTGACGCACCACAGAATGACAAAAGCAAGAGAGAGGAGAGCAGTTCCTAGTAGGTCTCCGAGGGCTGTGAGGTAAGGTATTGAGTAACTGTCGGGGTCTTTACCCCTCCGCCATAGACAGTGGACCATACAGTCGGCTATACACAGCAGGGAGAAGACCTAAGAGACAGACACACATGATGTTGTGAAACAGCGATAAAGTATGCAGAGGAAAAATTATGACATGTGGTCTGACTCACCTGAATCAGGGAAACAAACAAGAAGGCGACAGTGAGGAGAGGACTGGGCAAAGTGCGGCCTCCTTTCATCAGGTGAATAGTGAGTAGGAAGATGAGCTGACCGGGGATCACCAAGACAAGCAGAACCAGAGCAGATCGATGGTTTGCTCCTGCAGTGACAAAGCTGAACATCAAAGTGTGTGTGTGTGTGTGTGTGTGTGTGTGTGTGTGTGTGTGTGTGTG
>CALSCE010009442.1:17731389-17741508 GCA_943593645.1 Bovichtus variegatus | reverse complement strand
TCTATCTATCTATCTATCTATCTATCTATCTATCTATCTATCTATCTTCAGGACTCCATTTCCCATGAGCACTAGCGACCATTCACAAAATCATGAGACCTATCATGGGACTGTGTAGCCCCACTCTTTAACAGCAGTGTTTTGGGTCACAGATGCTGGCAGTATGGCGGTAGAAACCATCGCACCTGACTGGGAGTTTGATCGCTTTGACGACGGTTCACAAAGTAAGTACAGTCCTGAAAAAAGTGCGACGTGCTAAACTTAACTAGCCTCCAGTGCTAGCTTACGCTGCTAGCAAGATGCGTTGCCACCAGGCACCGTCTATTTGCTGGCACGGAACAAATCTTACTGTGAATTGCAAACAAATGCCCGTCAAATGGACACCATTTTAGGTTTATTTCACTTTATTCACTTCAATTGAACGTCCAGCATACCCAGTCCAGTTGTAATGCAAAGGTACATTCGTAAAAGGAAGTGAAAGCAAAGTTCTCTAACGTCAGTCACCACCATCAGTCACATAGCTAACAGCTGATCACTTTGACAGCATAACGACACTTGAGTGATTTTGACAGTAGCTCACAGTAAACACAGCATAATAGCGGACTGTAGCGCCAACTTCCTTCCATGGCAAACAAAATGGACAGCGGTGGTGTTGTTGTTTATTTCAGTGTGTGACACGTCTCCTGCGGTTAATATTCAGTGCTCCTCACAGATTGGAAAATTGATGTAAATAGTGATTTTGAGTCTATTTCTGCAGTACGACTCTTCGTTTCCAACATTTTAGCAAAACATAATTGGCATGGTACTGTTAACCGCTAACTAGGTGTAACAACATTGGTGTTTACATCGGAGTCGGTCATGAAGCCTGCTGAAGTGTCCTTGATCAAACCCTCGACCTTACAGAAATACACACGGAGGTTCAACTGAAGAACTACAGCAAGTTTCTGGAGGACTACACCTCCCAGCTGAGGGGTATCGAGGAGGCTCTGGACGACTCCATCGGAGATGTGTGGGACTTCACTCTGGACCCCATCGCCCTGAAGGTAAGACACCAAACACTAGTGGTTGTACATCAACCAGAGAATACACACATTGTTTTTACACAATTTACACTTTCGCAACTCTCTTCCCGATACTTTCTACTCTCTTTCAGCTTCTGCCATACGAACAGTCATCCTTATTGGAGTTGATTAAAACTGACAACAAGGTAAATTAAGACACACAGAATCGGTCATTTTTAAGTCTCGTATCGACAAAGTTTTTCCTTTTTTGATAATGGCTATTATTTTGTGTGCAGGTTCTGAACAAAGTCATCACAGTTTATGCTGCTCTCTGTAGTGAAGTGAAGAAGCTCAAGTATGAGGTAAGCATGGTCAAAACAGTGCTCTGTGCTATTGTGAGGTTAGTTTGGTTTTTAGTTTTTTGTCATATCGGTCTACACTTGCTTAAAGGTGCTATATTTAATATGCCTCCTTCAAAGGTTTGAAGGGTAGTGGGGCTTGAAGGATAGTGTGTGTGTGTCCTTGAGGTGTAGCAAATGTGATGAAAGCATTTCATTCCTTTTTTGAAAAGCTGTTTAAACATTTTTTAATTTTTTTATCCAGTGTGTTTCTATGTTTACTAGCTTGCAGTCTTGTTATGCCTTTGTTGGAGCATTGCTGCATTTCTTAGCGTGTTACCACTACTTGCTGTCCAGTGGATAGTGTGACACCATTGGCAGGACTGTGTGTCGCGTTACGGCTTGTGCATGAGATAAACAAAACAGGGACCCACTCATAGAGGTCTAAATGAATCTCTCCAAGCAGATGTTGATATCACTTCCTTGTGCTGTGAGATACACATTCTGATTCTGTGTCCTGAATTTATGATCCCTTACAGGCAGAAACCAAGTTCTACAATGGCTTGTTGTACTATGGAGAGGGAGGTAATGTCAGCTATTTCTATTTACTTTTATTCTAAGTTTGCCCTCAGTGGTACAGAGTAATTCTTGATTTACAGACATTAGACATTTCTGTGCGTTTGTGTTGCAGTGTCGGACACCAGCGTTGTTGAAGGAGAGTCCCAGATTCAAATGGGCAGGTTTATCTCATTCCTTCAGGTAGGCAATTAATCATTTCTGCCATAACATACTGTAGTTTATGGAAATCCAGAAACATTGATAGTTTCTCTCTTTGGTAGGAACTGTCCTGTTTTGTGTCAAGATGTTATGAAGTGGTGGTCAACATTGTTCATCAGCTGGCTGCCCTCTACAACAGCAACAAGTAAGATCCATCAACTGAAGCAAGTACAGTTGCACAGTGAATGTACTGTTCTTGTTGGAAGGGCTCAAGTACCCACGTTGTCAAAAGAGCCTTTGTGCACTTCACATGCAGACAAAACCACAACTTACAGACTGCATTTCTGTACTTATTGCATGTTTGGCTCTGTTACAATGTAAAACAAAATGTACAAAAGCATTTCTCCTGTCATATCTCAGGGGTGCAACAAAAATCATTGAGTCGTCAGGTGTCCATTTTCAGGTGGGTTTAAAGATTACAGTTTTTTATTCATTTTTTATTTTTTTACGTCTTCAATCTCTATTCTCTATCTCTAAATATCTCTTGCCGTGTCTGTTGTGTGTTCCCTCTGCAGATAGTGTACGAACACCTCGGGGAGTTGTTAGTGGTTCTGCTCACACTTGATGAGATAATGGAAAATCACGGCACACTAAAAGATCACTGGAAGATGTATAAAAGGTAAACACACACACACACACATGGCTATTCCAAGCAGTGAGATAAAGTAAAGACTAAATTCCAAAAATTCCTTTTTTTATTTTTGGTACGAAAGACAACACTCAATTGTTAAAAATGTAATCTTGATGACCATTTAAGGACAGCTTTAAATGGTTTATAAAAGTGAAGAAAGTCAAGAAAAGTTTGTGATACAAGCAATACATAGCAAATGTTGTTCATTTAAGTTGTTCTTTTCAACTAAAATATGTACTTTTCAATCTAAAATATGTACATTAATTTGATCTAGAAAGATATTATTTATCATAGCCCACTTTTACTGCGTTTAAACCTTATTTCTTCTCTTTTAACCAGATTTTAGTTTATGATTTTATTTCAAAATGCTTGCTTTATTATATAATCTAGGCTAAAGTCTTCTGTAATTATATCCTGTTGTAGGTTGTTGAAATCTGTTCACCATAATCCCGGGAAATTTTCCATTCCTAAAGAGAAACTGAAACCATTCGAGAAGCTCCTGCTCAAGCTTGAGGGACAGATGCTGGATGGCATGATACTGCAGGTGACTTCTCTTCTTTCGGCTTTAATTATGTTGTTGAATACATTTTCTGAGGTTGAGGAGTTTGCTGAAAAGTCAGTGGTTTTAATTTTGGGCTAATACGCAAAGAATTTCTGGAAGCACAGGTCATTTTAAGACCAAATACTGAGTAATATATTGTGTTCAGGTCCATCTGAGCAGCATTAAAAACATGATGTTTACAACTCTGTGTTAGGCCTGTGTGGAGCAGAGATTCGATGATCCCGGGGAAGGAGTAGCTGTTGCCAAAAACAGTGCCTTTGCTGAGGAGTTCGCCTTCAACATTCGCACCATATTCACCAATATTGAGTCCAAAATCGGTCAGTTTTTCTCTTTCTCTTTCTTTTGCAGCTCTTTCCTGCAACTTCAAATGATGTATGTCTGTGTCTGTTGTTTTCAGGTGAACCTTCAGAGATCGACCAGAGAGATAAATATGCAGGCGTCTGTGGTCTCTTTGTGCTTCACTTTCACATCTTCAGGAGTGTCGACAAAAAGTTCTACAAGGCGCTGCTCGATGTCTGTAAAAAGGTAGTTCAGTGTTCTTGCCTCTTCTTTAAAATATTAATTTTTTTTATCCGTTACAGCCCTCCCTCGTCTATATTTCATTTCTTTTATAATCTGCAACAGTGAAAACATCTCGATCACGTGTGTTTGCGTCTCCAGGTTCCAGCTGTCACTCTGACAGCAAACATCATCTGGTTTCCCGACACCTTGCTCATCGCTAAGGTCCCAGCCGCAGCTAAACTGATGGATAAGAAGAGTCTACAGGGCATCAGAGCGCAGAGGGATGCCTACCTGCAGCAAAGAGCTCTGACACTAACAAAGTCAGTGGGGACAAAAATCTTTTTTTTTTTTTTTTTAAATGTATAAGTATTTATTTGGTTCAAAAATCCGATTGTTTCTCTTCAGGGATGTTCAGTCCTACTACGTGTTTGTAACTTCCTGGATGATGAAGATGGAGTCCATCTTGTCCAAAGAGCATAAAAGTGACAAGTTGGCAGACGACCTGAACAGCAGGTGTAATGTGTTTGTACAGGTAAAGACAGTATTATGCCCTAACGAGGCAGCACAACATGGCATTCACATTTTCCAATTCTTCTTTACATCCAGCTATAAATGATGCATTCATTATCCTCAAAAAACAGCCAAATATTTGTGATGTGCTTATTGTTTCATATATTTTCTTAAATACACTTTCTGTAAGAGTAATTTCATGATAAACTGACCACATACGATAATGTAAAAAGTGCTTTTACATACACGTTTGTTGAAGGTTTGTACTTTACTAACCGTTCCCTCTGCGTTCCCTCCTCCCCACAGGGCATCCTGTATGCGTACAGCATCAGCACCATTATCAAAACCACCATGAACATGTACATGTCGATGCAGCGGCCCATGACAAAGACCTCTGTCAAAGCTCTGTGCCGACTGGTTGAATTGCTCAAGGTGTGTGTGTGTGTGTGTGTGTGTGCGTGCGTGCGTGCGCCTTTCGAGTGTTTCCGTGCTTTTCTGCCAGTGCCTTGTCTGTTTGAGTAAAACGAATAAGCTCATGTGACGTGTCTCTCCTCGCAGGCTGTGCAGCACACGTTTCACAGGCGGTCCATGGTTGTAGCAGACTCTGTTTCTCACATCACTCAGCAGCTGCAGTCGCAGGCCCTCAACGCTATCGGCAACGCTAAGGTAAACACGAACGCACAAAAAATAAATCACATTATTGGTATTTACAGGGGGAGTTTATGGAGTTAAATGTTTTATATTATTCTAATTAGATGTCCGACTTCATTTTATATGACGCGGTGTGTTTTTATTCCCTGAAGAAAAGGGTGATCTCCGACAAGAAGTACAGCGAGCAGCGGCTGGACGTGCTGTCGTCTCTGGTGCTGGCAGAAAACGCTCTGAGTGGACCCAGCACAAAGGAGCGACGCCTCGTGGTGTCCCTGGCACTGTGTGTCGGCACTCATCTGGTACGTTGGGAGACGTTGGTGGTTGACGGGATGCAAACGCTTTCCTTTTCTTTCATTTGATTCTTGGCTTGACATTGAAATCTCCTGCCGTCTTGTAGAAAACGTTCAAAGATGAGGAGCTGCTTCCGCTGCAGCTCGTGTTGAAGAAGCTGGATCTGATCAGTGAGCTGAGTGAGAGGTGGGATTTGTCTTGGTTGGTTTGGAGAAAATTTCAAGTGCACATTTTCCAGCCGGGGCATGGCACAATCAGTCTTTTTGCTCCATGTGCCAAGAGCTTGTAAAGTGATTAACCCTCCAGTCGGTGAAGAAAACTTCCAGAAGTTTAGATGCTGCTTGGTGTGGAGCCAGCGTGGCACACGGCTTTCAACATCTTACGTCGTAGTCGGCCAGTTGAGCTGTGATGTCTCATAGGCAAAGAGCTTGCATGGTAGTTTTGAGAACAGGCTAAGAACAAAACTCTTCTCAATCTCAAAACATCTCAAAATACCCTTCATCACTTTGGCAGGTGACTGTCATCGATGTATCTGTTGACGCAAACATTTAAAGTGGTATCTTGCACTCGCTGGATACTAATTTTGGACCTTATCAGAACTTGTAAGCAGTTTGATGTTTTCTTTGACCTACTTTAAGAGTCTTTAGGCATACTTAGGGACTGTTTTCCTTTATTCCTCAGGGTTAAGCTGCAGTGTGACTGTAGTTTCCTTTACTGGCACCGAGCTGTGTTTCCTATCTACCTAGATGATGTGTACGACAACGCAGTGGACGCAGCACGAATACACGTAAGCAGAAAGACATGGGCAAAACTTAAAATCATGTCTGCAACGATCACAAATAATGTTTTTATTTTATTTTTTTTATTTTTTATCAATTTAAGGGGAAACCTAGATGTTTACACTTTTCTTTTAAATGTTCATTTCTCTTTTGCTTGTGTCTGATTGGCCGCTTTGGTGTTCTGCCTTCCTGGACGTCTGTGATTGGCCGGAGCAGTACATGTTTAGTGCACTGAGAGACAGTGTGCCCTCCATGTTGCACGCCAAACACATGGAATCATGTGACCAGCTCCTGGAGAGCTACGACAAAGAGATCATGGACGTGTTCAACGAGGTGAGAACGGATGAAATGGAGGAACCAGATGAAATGTGGCCGCTAGAGGGGAAATATACAGTACGATGTCGGGACGTTTGATTGAAATAATTTTGTACAAATCAAACAAATTACAGTCGCATCCTTGACCTTCATGTACATCTCGTACATCTTTTTGTCATTGCAGCACCTGCTGGACAAGCTGTGTAAGGAGATTGAGAAGGACCTGCGTCTCTCTGTTCACACCCATCTGAAGCTGGACGACAGGAACCCTTTCAAAGTGGGCATGAAGGACCTGGCCCACTTCTTCTCCCTCAAACCCATCCGATTCTTCAACCGCTTCATCCTCATCAAAGGTGATGAAAAACTGTTTCCGTACATGTACTGTCGTGGAATTTAACCGATATAAACTATCGTAAGAGATGGTGAGATATTACACTGAAATAAAGGTACTTCATTGAATAAGTAATATTTGAATTCTTTATTCAAATTATTATTATATATTATTATTGCAAGAAGGAACAACGATGCAGAGTGCCAAGCAGTCTGCAGAGAAGTACAAAGTACGGAGATTCTTCTTCTCTTATAGTATTCCTGACCACATTCCTGAGTCAAGACCCTTTTGTTAGTAGAGATCAAAGAGATCACAGTGATAGAAATGCACGTGATTGAAGTCAGAACTCCATTTGGTCAGAGTTCCTGTTTGTAAATAATTGTCAGAGGTGTAAAGCCGTGAAACAGAGGAGATGAGTTTAGTGTAGGAGCCCCCCCGGGGAGGGACAATATGTCCTTCACAAGGTAAACATGTGACCCCCATAGAGTTACATCAAAGGACATACAAATACTTTGAAGCTTAATGCAAACAGTTGAAGTTACTACAGCATGATGACATTTGCCATTACAGTACACACACAGAATATTTCAGTACCGTTTTTTTGGTCTTTTTCTTTGCCATTTCCTAATTGCATCTACTGCACTCGAATGGAAAAAGCTTGTGCATAATATCATTTATATTGATGTAAAATTCAGATGTGACATAAAATGTGTAAAGGTTTTGTATTAAATTAACAAATTAAGAGGATTGTTCAACTTTGGCTGAGGTGTGCATCCTCGGCTGTTTCAGTTTGTTTTAGGCCTGCGCAATATACCGTTTTTTTTTTTTACCGCCAATTCGATGTCAACTTGTGCGAAAGACTGCGACATTGCACTCTGGGATTTTTTTTTTTTTTTTTAGTAAGTTGAAAGAGAGTACAAGCAGAAAACTGCACTTTAAATGTAACTGTCGTTCTTTTTTTGAATTGGTGCCTTTTGTGTTAGGTTTGTTTGTTCAGTAAAAGAATGTTGAAAATATTCAATATTCCGATAATTTTATTAAATTCAACACGCAATTTGTTGCATTTTAGCAGTATACTGAAAGCAACAGAAATGAAGCACTGAGTACACTTTAATATCTATTTATTTATCGCAAGTAATATCATTATCCCGATATTCAACGCCGTTAACTCGCATTGTGCAGTAACCTGAAGTTGGTTTCAATATTTCATTTAATTGAATCTGTGCAGGAAAATGTCCTGTGTGTCCTGCGTAATGCTGACACCTGCTGGAAAACTGTATGCTGACGGAGTAACCGACATAATCGTTTGTCTCATTCTTCATGTCCTTGCAGCCTATGTGACCCACTACCTGGATAAAACTTTCTACAACCTAACCACTGTGGCTCTACACGACTGGGCCACCTACAGTGAGATGAGAAACCTCGCCACGCAGCGCTATGGACTTACGATGACGGAGGCTCACCTGCCCAGCCAGACCCTGGAACAGGTCTGTGTGGTTGGAGCTTACACGGCATGACAGAGGTGGAGTTTTTATTTAAAGCAGCATCGGGTTGATTATAAGTGGATCCATGTGTGTTCTCATCAGGGTTTGGACGTTCTGGAGATCATGAGGAACATTCACGTTTTTGTCTCGCGCTACCTTTATAACCTCAACAATCAGGTACAGACTTACACACTGCACATTCTCCTCCCATGTCTTAAACCACGCGGTTGTCGGTGCATTATATACAGTTCTTTGCTTTCCAACAGATCTTCATTGAGAAGGCCAGTAACAACAAACACTTGAACACCATTAACATCCGTCACATCGCCAACTCCATCCGGACCCACGGCACAGGCATTATGAACACCACGGTAAGTTTACAGGGAAGGCAGTGGTTTCGTTTCAGTCCGTATCCATTTCTACTGTTTCCTCTCGGATCATCATCTCCTCTCTTCTCTCGTCAGGTGAATTTCACCTACCAGTTCCTGCGAAAGAAGTTTTACATCTTCAGTCAGTTTATGTACGACGAACACATCAAGTCCAGACTCATCAAGGACATCCGCTTCTTCAGAGAAACAAAGGACCAGTCTGATCAGAAGGTAAGATTCATTCATTTGACCACACCAGTTACACAAACAAAGCACAATGGGGAGATGGTGAATACTGCAGGGGTGGAACTTTTCACAAATGTTGTGCTTGAGTTTGTTCAGATTGTTGTAAAGCCCCAACTGGAAGATGAAATCCAGCAGGTTAAGATTAAACGAACCTGCCAAATGAGCCTGTTAAGTTTTCATATTAATAGACACAGACTTTCAGTAAAGCCAGCCACAGGAACAGGGGCTTTTCTAGATTTGCTGTTCTTGGAAGCAGTTAGCGGTCTAATCCTCCTAAAGTTTCTGTTTTAAGAATACTGCGTTATCATATCGCCGGGCACAATAGCTCGGCTCCCTCACAGCAGCTCTTTGATCAGCAATAGTTGTCCATGTTTTTTGTTGTAGTATCCATTTGAGCGAGCGGAGAAGTTTAACCGCGGCATCAGGAAGCTGGGCATCACTCCTGACGGACAGAGCTACCTGGACCAGTTCAGACAGCTCATCAGCCAGATTGGTGAGAAATAAACATAAATGTCGATCTGTTCTTGGCCTAAAATCTTACTCAACTGTAGGTCCAGGCAAATGTAAACCAACACCAATGTTACCCTGTTTTCTTTCAGGTAACGCCATGGGCTATGTGCGTATGATCCGTTCTGGGGGCCTCCACTGTTGCAGCAGTGCTATCAGGTAAAAGACTGTTGTTTGTGTATAATTTTGCTCCCTTGCAATGTTGATTTTGAAGGTCTAGAGCTGAATCTGTTTAAGGAAGTCTCTGAAATAACAGATTAACTGGATACACTCCTGTTATTTCATGTAAATGTTAGATTAAATCTGATGAAAACTCATGTTCGCTGTAGTGTTTTCTGTCATATCTCACCAGCATATGTTTGTGTCTGTGTCATCTCAAGGTTCGTCCCCGACCTGGAGGACATAGTCAACTTTGAGGAGCTGGTGAAGGAGGAGGGACTGTCAGAGGAGACCCAGAAAGCTGCTAGGTAGGGCATTTGAAAACCCTGCACTTTGTGTCTTACAATTACAAATTGCATATGTCTGTTGTACCCTTATTTCTGTTTTCTGTATATTATTAGAATTAGAAATTATTTTGTTTTATTTTTGGATTGGGTTTGTTATTAAGTCCAGTGTCGGCTCAAGCAGGTGTTGAACTGTATAATTCAGTTTTGATTTAACATTTCAGTCATGCACACAAAAGGCAGCGCTTCAGTTGTGTCTCCGATCAAATCATGTCAAGATATTTTCAGTGTATCTCCATTTTTGTGCCTGCAGAGGGCACCACAGCTAGAAAAATTGGATAGATAGATAGATAGATAGATAGATAGATAGATAGATAGATAGAT
>CALSCE010009442.1:17695825-17731379 GCA_943593645.1 Bovichtus variegatus | reverse complement strand
GATAGATAGATAGATAGATAGATAGATAGATAGATAGATAGATAGATAGATAGATGTAGCCAAAATACAGACACTCAAACCCTTAAGCATAATATACCAATACCATATACCATAATTTTTAATCCCACAGCCATTATAGCATACAATCATGTATTCTATTTATTTGTAGTTTGTACTATTTTCCACCAGATTTAGACATTTCTTTATAATTGTTTTTATAAGTGAAGCACGAGAACTAAATATGTAATTTCTAGTGTCCTAGATTCAGTGTTGGGAGATCTGACCAGCAACTCGGCCGAGGGGACGGAGTACTTCAAAATGCTGGTGGCGGTTTTTGCGCCCGAGTTTCGCAGTGCCAAGAATATGCACCTGAGGAACTTCTACATGATCGTCCCCCCTCTGGTCAGTGTCACGACCTCTCATTTGTTTCTGTGGTACTACCTGTCACACCCTTTTCTCTGTCCCTTTGTTTGTGTTTACCCACTCTCTCTGCAGTGTTTTATTGATGCAGCACTTTCAGTAATTGATGCACAACGAATCTCTCCCATAGACGGTGAATTTCGTGGAGCACTCCATCAGCTGCAAAGAGAAACTCAACAAGAAGAACAAAACTGGAGCTGCTTTCACCGATGATGGCTTTGCTATGGGTGAGTGGGTTTAAGCGATGAGTATGTACTGTACAACTTCTCTTGTGCCGCTTTGAATCAGAAAACCTTTATTCATCCCACAGCGGGGAAATTTACATTTCGCGGCTGTTGACTTCCTCTCTTTTTCCTCTATGTTATTGCTTTATTTTCCGCGCTCTCGCAGGTGTGGCGTACATTCTGAAGCTGCTGGACCAGTATCTGGAGTTTGACTCTCTGCACTGGTTCCAGGCCGTCCGAGATAAGTACAAGAAAGAGATGAATGCTGTGGTGAAGGAGCAAAGCGTCCAGTCTGCCAGCCAGGATGAGAAGTTGTTGCAAACTATGAACCTCACTCAGAAGAGGCTGGATGTCTACCTTCAGGTACAGTCCCTGTTGCGTTGTCAAAGAAGATAGACACATGCACGCACACACACAACAAATCCTTCTAACCGGTCAATGTCAACAGGAAGTATAACGTTGCCATGGATTTCTTGCCTTAATTTTTGACAAATGAAACGTATGCCGGATTAGCTATTGGCAGTTCCTGTTCGCAATGTATCCATGGATGTACGAACTACTGTGACCAGAGGACTTTGATGCTGAAGGAAACCTAAAAACGTGATGATTCTCAGTCATGTTATGGAGGGTCTTTTCTATGATTTTGAAGCAGATTTATGGTGGTTTATTCGTGATGGACATTGGAGATAATGATATCCTCGGGACGTGTCGAACTGAATCTTAACAAAATATGTATCGTGCCTGTGTTCAGATCTTCCTATGTTATGACTCGGAGAACTAGTAAAAAACATTGATGCAAATTGCAGCTAATGGGTTTTAAAGTAGCGTAATTGCATTCATGAGCTGTGTGTCACACACACACACTTCTGCTGCTCCAGCTGCTTATCGTGTTAACAAGCGGGCCAAACCAGCAGGTTATGCAACAATTACAAACTTCCCGTCACCTGTCCCTTTCACCTCGCACAGTATCTTTGCCTCACGTCTCTCCCTCAGCGCCTGACGACCTCTGACCTCTCTGTCTTTCTTTCACTTCAGGAGTTTGAGCTGCTCCACTTCTCGTTAAGCAGCGCCCGGATCTTCTTCAGAGCAGACAAGACTGCCGCCGAGGAGTCTCAGGAGAAGAAAGATAAAGGTTAGGCACTGTTGTGATGATTAATGGAGTCTATCAATTATGCAAAAACACTGTCACTCCCACCCTGTTATACAGGCTTTTTGTAGATCCTTTAAATGGAAACACAGTAACCTGATTCATGACGGATGAGAGCAGCGTGTCTTCTTCCCTCTTTTGGATCTCAGAAATGACTCACTTGCCATTCTTTCCACCAGCAGAAGCTGGCAAAGCAGGAGACACTTCCGATGGCTCAACCCCCACTGAACCTGCCTCGAAGTGACCCTCGCTGTGAGGTCAGCTGATCAGTGTTCATAACTTGAGTACTGTAAAATGGCCGGAAGAGGAAGTGTGAAGAGAAGATCTCAAGCAGCGGACTGCTACTCTGAAATGTGTGTGTAGTTCAGGGACAAAGCGACCGGAACTTGGATGAAACAACGGACAGTTGACGGATATTGTTTCTCTTAACGTCCCATGACAAAGCAATCACCTTCGTTAGAGAAAGAATTTGTACTTAAAAGTGCATCTGCAGGAAGTGTCTCTTTTTGTTTCCATTCTACAGAAACATCGGTGTAACATCCCCCCAGCTTTGAAATGTTTGCAACATCTAATAAATTCTTCCCGAATTTGTAGCATTTACGCAAGCGACTGCAATTTGAAAAGGTCAGGTGGTGTAACAAGGTAAAGGTCATGCTTTCCTTTGCCACACTGCCTTTTGATACTTACACATCCAGTCAGGATGGACTGGATTATTTTTCTACAGTAGAAGCCTCAGCTGTATGTGTCCTCTGCTGATCAGAGACAAATTCAATCAACGACTGATTTGCATCCGTTTTGATTTCAATACTTTGCTACATGTTTGTGTACTAATGTGATTGATTGTCCATGGCCTTAATGGCAGCTCTGCTCTTAATGCCTCTGTAGATTATAGCACAGTAATGAGGACTCTTGAGAATGTTTTCGAATGTATAATCTTCTCATGTTTGTGTGCCATATTTGTTTACTGTTAGTTTTTGTTTTTTCCATTTTATATATTGTACGAATTATGGTGTGTATGTGCCTTTCTAAACTCTGGACACCTGTTTCGAGAATTTAATTAATTTAGAAATACTCCATCTAAACACACAAGATTCTTGATCTGCAAGTGTAGCACAGTTACACAAGTTTCATTACTTCTCTGCAGCACTGGGAATGTATCGCTACATTTTTATTTCCCAATTTTGTAAATGTGAAAGTGAGGCCATAATTTGGTTGAAAATTACATTCCATGAATTGACTTGCTTGAAGAGACATTTTCTTTTAGTCTAAGACTAATAAAACTTTGCACTTTCAATAGAAATTAATGTCTCTCAATCATGAGTTTCCAATTAAAGTTAGGATACTGCAAAAGCTTTGGAAGCACAGATTACATGCTCAAGGTGTTTCCCGCTGTAAACGTGTACTATATAAAATGTAAAAGTACATGTTTGCCTTCAAATGTGTACATTATGATTATACCTGATTCCAGGAAATTCAACTTAATGAGACATCCGACGCTTTAAATTTTTTTTAAAAAGAGCAATAAACAACACACACACGGTGGTTCAGGAACGCCTTTTCTGCTTTAATACAAAGAAAAGAAGCTTTTAACTTCAGAAAATACAAGATTGGTCTGGATTGTTTTTTTTTTTTCTCCTCAATTTCTCATTTTTCCTTTTCCTATGAAATGCTGCCGTTCACTGCTGTTCCAACAGCTCAAATTGAAATGCATCCCTTCTTTTGCTTTGAACTCCAAACTCAGGGGATGATCTGTTTAATTTTCTTGTTTGTTTTTTTGGCTGAGAATCGGGCCTTTCCTTAAATTACATTTTAATTTTGTATTATTTTTGATGTAAGTGCCCGCAGTGCCATGTGACACCCTGTCCAGCAGATCCAGAAATGTCCTGTTGCGTCCACGTATTGCATCCATGCTCACCTCATAAAAACGAGGTAAAAGGCAGGGCAAAATTTCTTCCAAAATAGATGTCATATATATATATATACATACATATATATATATATAGCAATCATATATACACATTCGTACATACATATACTAATTTATGTGATCCAAAGAAACAAAAAATTTACACATTTCTTACAAAATTGTAACAAAGACTGGAAAGTGTTTCGTTTGCTCTGGAGCAACGTCGTGTAGCGGTTTAGCCTCTGCGAGGATTTGTCCACATTTGTGGAAACCAAAGTAGTCTCCCAGATTTGTGTCCATGTTCAACTGGCACAGAACTCACAGCAAGAGACGGACAGAGGGAGAAACAGTATAGACAGAACATAGTTTGGTGGTGCAAATACAGAGTTTTCAGGAATCAATGTAAATGGAAAGAAGAAAAAAAAAAGGGATGCATGTGGAAAAGTTGCATGAACCCCCCAACCCATAACAAAAAAATGGAAAAGGAAAAAAATGATCTGGGAGTGTTCACATAAAAAAATCACAAACAAATTTTGTGTTCTTTTATTACTAAATATAGTGCAACAATAAACATTGCATTTCTTTCACCCTTTCACTTTCGTCTGAGGATGTTTGGATGAACTTTTCTCGCCTTTTTTCTGTTCTTAACACTTGGCGAGGCGTAAACCTTGTTCTGTTACTGTCCTGTGCCACAAGGTCGGTCCTCCTTTCTAAAAGAAAACAGGCCTCAGATTCAGAGACGTAAACATAACACAGACCCTGCTGGAAACAAGACAAAAAAAACAGGAGGAACATAAAGAATAAAAACAGAACAGAAGTGTTGGTGTTTTGGGCAGCATGTAATTTTGGAAAGGCAGGGCAGTTTTGATGGTGGCAACGACCCCCGCAGTCAGATAGTCAAATCCTCGAGGAATAAAAAACCAAGCTGTGTGAACCACAGCGCCCCTCCTGGACCAACAGTGTTGTGTGCAGGAACCGCTGCGGCCCTTTGGACTGGTTGGGCCTTAGAAGGCCTGCTGGGCTGGGTTGTAGTTGAATGTCGTTGGCACGTGAGGCCTCTCTTCCAGCTTGTCGTACTCCAGATGAAATTCCTTAGAGATGCAAAACAAAAGTCAGTAAAACTTGATGCCATTTCGCCAGGTGGTGAGAGTGCAAAGAGGCCGCAGAAAGACAAATTCTTACCTTGGCTACTTTCCTCCAGTTAAGACAATCAAAAAAGTAGTAGGTTCCCCTCTCGTATGCGTTGGTCTTCAGTGTGGGCTCCATGCCAGGCGCCCTTGTTATCCAAACCCGCTCCTCTTTATGGTACCTCCAGTCCCGGTTGAAGCTGGAGAGGGAAGTTATGAACAAAGAAATGAGGGAGAAAAAAGGGGAAGAAACCCAGCGACTGAATTTTAAACCACAAATACTTCAAAAAAGCACACGAATCAAAGATTCACTCTAAAGAGCACACGTGTTTTCAAACTGCCCGAGGATAGTTCATTATTGGACTAAAACTCTCCGAACTCTGTCCGAGGTTTAAGACGTTTGCTGTGAAAGCAGTTATGATAGAGCAGGGGTCCCCAACCACCGGGCCGCGGACCATTTGGTACCGGGCCGCACAGAAATATTTTTTTTTGTGTTGGCAATATTTATTGTAAACATTGCTATGCATTATATATATTACAATGTTATAATAATATAAATAAAAAGTGCATGATATAGAATGGAATAATTACATTTATGTAATAATTTAATTATATATTTTGCACTTTATTGTGTGTTTTGTTATGCCTGCCCCCCCCCCCCCTGGTCCGAAGAAAAATTGTCTTTCATGAAACCGGTCCGTGGTGCAAAAAGGTTGGGGACCGCTGCGATAGAGCATCAAATAACCAAAACAATATGATACGTTTGTTGATATTGTTAGCATGAAGACTGATTTTGTTAAACTGGAAAAAGAAAAACCTCTCAGAATCAGCCCTCTTAACTCTGCTGAAACAAGCGATGAAACACTTAAGTCTATAAAAAAGTTGCCTTCCTCTCACTGAATTATTGTTTTTCTACGATGCACTATTTACAACAAGATAAACCCACGACTGGTAATTGAGAACACAGTGTTATAGCTGTGACATCCCTTCCTGTTTGTTTCTAATCTTTGTTGTTTTTTTCCCTCCCTTTCATATTTTTATGCTATAAAATATGCAAATGTATAAAAGAAAAACAACACATAAAAGGAGGTAATTATTATTTTTTTTAAAGATCAGTCAACAATGTCCAGAGATCATACTTAAATTAAAACTATTCACAGTGTGAACTTAAGTGTGATGGTAGACGACATTTCTGCAGGAATCACCATTCGAGATGTAAAGTACTCACAGCTCTACTGCTGCCAGAAGCTGTAGCAGGTCTCCACCATTCATGTAGTACAGGTAGAACAACAGGTCTTCGCCATATCGTGCCAGTTTAATTGCGGCCAACTGGAGGCAGGACAGTGAGGAATAAGGAGAATTAGTTTTGTGACCACATACACCACCTGAAGACTGCAACCGCTTATTGTCGCACTGCTCCGAAGCTCATAATTACCTTGTCCCTTATGTGGATATTGGTTAAGTATTCAGACGGAACGTGGAAGTCTGAAAAGACAAGCACAGGTAAGAGTGACTAAACATAAGTAATCCTCATGGAATATTATTATAGGACTTTCTAATAATGCAATACTAAAACTGCCATATGCAAGTGTTTTTGCTGATTGAATGTGTCCCCTCTTCGAATAGACTGCCAGCTGTAGCAAATCCTACTGATACTGTTATTATTAGTAACAAGACGAACCTCATTTTGAAGCTTCCCCCTCATCTCCCCTTTGGTCTATATCAACACTCAAATAAAGCAGCCGCAGAGTGCAACATGAGTGCTAATGCTTTAAGACGTTGTTTAAAAACAGTAGATTTCAGTAGATCATATAGCCAATTATATATCAAATATGTGACATTTTTATACATTTTTGATCATATCACCCAGCCAGGGGAGTGTGCAGCCAGATGAGGCAGCTTCCCCTGGTTCCTAACAACCTGTCCGTCATCATAAAAATGTCTTCAGACGGGCTCTGACTGCCAAATCTTGAAAGCTATTCAGGACTGCCAAATGATCACTAAATTAGGGCAATTACAAAAGAGTAAAAAGTAATACTCCCTTACATAAATCACATTAATGTCTTACCAATGTCTTGAGGTCGACATGGTGACGAGGCCCAAGGAGAGGCGAACTTGGGGTACAAGTTTCTGTGAGAAGAAAAAGTTGAAGTAAGTTTTTGCCAATATGGACATCGAAACAGAACATTTGCTAGATATTTTTCCTATTCCTATTTTTCATCAAGTTACTGATATTTTAGTTTTTTAACTAAAACTTGGTATGTGAATAATTGCCTATTACAGTTTTGCATCTTGAGTATTTTCCACATATATTACAATATTGAGGGCAGAAGCACTTTGTGGTGTAAAAATGAAACAAATATAAACTAGTATTAGTCATTGGTTGGACATATACTTGCTGGCTAATGAAACCCTAAAAGTTACTGTATTTAGGGTAGAACGTCTGTCTTACTCTGGTGAGTTTAAGTTGAGTCCCAGTGTCGTGAGGTCACTTCCTAGCGCCAGATGGACCATCCCCGGATCCGTCTCAGCTGCCCGGATAAACGTCAGCAGGCCAATCATGCCGAATTGGTCTGTCACCATTCCTGAGGGAATGTTCGTCACCCGACCTGCAGCGGCAGGATAATTCAATTCAACAAACCGCTGAAACCGGGCTGTGAACTACAGTTAATACTTACTGTCAATACATTACCTCCATATTTCTAACCCACACTTTGTGCACGCATTGGAGAGCAAACCAAGCCAATTATTTTTTTTAACAAGTGATGGTCACAGACAGACTAATGGAAAGATGACGATGGTCTGTATCATACTGAACATATTCTTTTGGTTTCCTCACTGCAGCCTATCCAATAATTATCTAACCCCAAATGCAGGGTAGAGAGCCCAACTGCCTCACCCAAGTTGTGCGATTAAGAAGGGATGTCTCAGTGGAATTGGAGCGATACGATTGGCTGAGAGGTCTCACCATCGGGCAACACCTGGATCCCTTTCTTCTGGTTGTTGTTCTGTGCTGAGGTCGTCTTGTCTCCCGGGAACTTCGGCCCATCTGCATTGGATGTGCTCTTGCTTGTGGAGTTCAAGTTCTAAAAACAAAGAAAACGCGTTTTAAAAAACACAAAAAAAATAAAAACACGTAAGCTCATAATAAATCATTATTTTTGACGAGTAACCGTGACACAAAAACAACAGACATCCAGCCAGATTGTGTTGTAGGAGTCGTCAGTGGCTCACACTTACAGTTTTGCTGTCATCGTTGTTCAACGAGGGGTCCTTATAGTTTGGACCAGGCAGTGCAGGGAAGTCCTCGTTATGGATGGAGAAATCCTGTGTCTGTTCTGTTGAAGGTTTCGTCACCATGCCCACTTGATGATGAACACAGTGAAGCAGAGATTATAATTCCCCAAAGCGTAATGAGTAATTAATCACAACAAAAGGTCATCATAAGCTATTCTTGTTTCTGTGGACTTATATGTGCATTAAAACAAAGCCTTGGCTAGTATTATGAACCCAATCAAGAAGCTAATATCCATTTCCTGTCCTAGGGGAACCTACTTCCTATAGCTTAATGTGTGTAAAAATAAGACACTTTCTCCGGCCTAATGGCCTACCATAAGGAGCCCGTCCAGCCAGTGGGTTGAGCACCGGTGTTGGGTTTCCCGTCCCTTCTCTCCGACTCCTGTCTGCTAACGCAGGGAAGTCTGACAGATCCAGTCCCGTTACATTTTCACTCCCATCTGCAGTAATAGGAAGGTTAGTAACTTGTAATATGTAAAGTCACCTTCAACTCAATGTATCTGTGTAATAATGTGGCAATTATTAACTTGATAGTGTATTTGTAAGATAAAATAGCCCTCCCCTGGGTAATAACTGCTAACTAAACAAAACAGCTCATTTGTACCGTAGTTACTCACCGTCGGTTTCAGCAGTCAGGGATTAACTGACACAATGGTAATACAGCTTTTCCAGAAAGTAATTTTACTTTCACAAGTTTTCACCAAAAAATATGCACATTTTTCAGGAGCCAGATCAGTTTAAACTGATTTACACTCGGACCTTATGCTGCCCGCATTTAAAAGCAGTTGTGGGTCCTGCTTCGAGAAGACACTGTGACTGCATTTTACAGTGAACATGGTCGTCTTGTCATGCCAACAGCTCTGAACTATTGTGCAGCAAATTAAATGTAATTGCCACTGTGTTTTTTTGTATTACTGATTTATTTATTTATTTTTTGTTTTTATTTATATATATATATATATATATATATATATATATATATATATATATATATATAAATAAATATAAATAAATATAAACACAGGAGAGTTTGTTTAAATAAAAGACCCAAACTAATAATCCCTTGGTATACCCACCTGAGTTAAACACACTAACCTGTGCCATTGAAGATGTTGCTTGATAACGAGTTGGGCATCCCAAAAGCTTGATTGCGGTTCATACCAAACCCTGACATGCTGCATAGATAAAAGAAAAACAAAACAAAAGATGAGGCCAGCTTCTAAACTTTGACTTAAAACAAAAATGTCTATATCAGAGTCTGTAGAAGACACAAAGAACAGCAGATCTCTACAAGAATCCGTCTACCTGTTTATGGTGAAGGGCTGGCGTGCTGGCTGCTGTTTGGGCATACAGATGATACTGGGCGAGCTGCGGTTGGGGCTGCCCAGCCCCGAGCTGCCCATACTATTGGTCCTGCCGCTCATTCCAATACTTTGACCGACCTGAGAGTGGTTCAGCATGTTTCTCGTGTTCATCGGCAACGTCCCCCTGTTAAAACACCATCAGTTCTAGTTTAGTTCATAAATATTTTTTGCTTATGCCATGCCAACCATCATATCTATTTCCAGGTATTATTAGTTGTTATAAACCACACAAGTGTGCATCCAAAACAAGCGAGCAAACTCATAAAAAAAGTAAACTACTTCATACAAACCTGCTTGGTGATGGGGGGGTGTGGAGGGACATGGTGGGGACCCCCGTTGTGGGGGTGATATGACTTGGTAGCTGTGTGCCTTGCGTTAGATTTCGGTTTAACTGAGGCGTACTGTTCCCCATGCCTCTTACCGAGAAGCCGAGTGCACCTGCAAAAAGACAGAAGAAAAACAAATACTGTCAGACAATTTAGAGAAGATTCATCTGCAAAATGTCCCGCATTCAAACTTTGAGTAGCTTTCAGGTTTTATTCGCAAGAGTTCCCCATAAATACCACCTGAGCTAAACCGCACTCACGCTCGCACTATTCAAATATGATACATGTGAGAAAACTGATATGTGAGTGACTGTAGAAGAAGACAAAACACTTACTTTGTGGACCGTACAAACTTGCACCAAGCTGCGACAGCTGACCCGACGACGACGGCGAGGGAGAGGACAGCATCTGAAGGAAAACATTTGAGGACTAGAAAGAGTAAGACAACTAGAAAATGTCTCCTTTGGCGTCAACTTTAAGAAATGACACAAGTGTGCAGATATGTGGACAAAACTCACATCTTTGTCCGACCGATGTGGGAACATCGACGGCTGGTTGTAGTACATTCCTTCATCGGAGAAGTCATTATCGACTACCTCAACGAACTCTACAAATTTCTTTCTAGCCCCAAACATGCCTTATGTCACCTGAAGAGAGAGAGCAGAGTTGCTGTCAAAGATGTGCAAGGGAAAGAAGTGAAGAACTGTACAAACACAAGTTGAACATATCTTTGTTTGTTTCATTTTACAATATTTCACAACATTGCATAGTATTTATTTTGCATCTGGTTGTTCCAGCACTTTACTGACATTATCAACTTTGTGTATACAGGAGAGGATTTTCTATGAGTGCACCTTTAAATGGAAAATTCTGGATGCATCTTTTATTCTCATTTGTTTTCAAACCACTGTGACATGTTGGCATCTTGGGGCTGTTCAAATAAAGTTTTGAACAGTGTGTGTCTAGTTTGTAATGATGTACACGCATAAGCGAAGAACATGTTGAACTTCTATTAAAAAAAATTAAAAACTATTTGTCTTATCCATAACATGTATTACATACATCAGCTGGCAGACACATGTGTTTATTGTTTCCCTGTTGAATTACTATGGGTAATAACATTTATTAAATGCTGAACAGTTACCTAATTTGACACTGTTTAACAGCAGCAATGCTAACATGCTAGTTAGCCAACACTAGTGTAGTTAGCTAACGTTAGCAGGCTAAGTGCTTGTAATCAATCTGTGTTAGCTTAGCTAGCTCAACGTCAGTTCGCAAGCGGGCTGCCTCAACAAGGAGCTAAGTACCACAACATACCGAAACCTTTCAACTCCAAAACACCCTGACTTAGCTACCAAACGGCAGTCACTACTAGGCAGTAATTTGGGCCCTCTCTGCCTCCATATATCCACAGTCAGCTGTCCTTTTTCTCGGCTCAGTTTACGCTCCGTTTGCAGCAGCCAGCAGCAGCAGCAGCCAGGAGCAGCAGCGACAATCTGCTAAAGCTAAAGGCTAAAGATTCGCTCCGTATCGAAACGGGGGAGAACAGCGACATTAATCACTCACGTCGAAGGCTTAAATGTGAACCAAAACCATTAAATATGAAGAACAATAAGTAGAATATCCTCACCGCATCAATTTCCCTTCTCTACGTTAGATCCAAAATGGCTGTGTGTATTCTCAATCGAAAGAGGGATAGCCTTTACCCTCTGACCTTACAACCTGCTGACCACTTCCGTACACAAAACTGAACATGTCAGAAAGTGTACTCCATCAGTCCCACGGGATGCTGAACAGTCACCAAGAACAGAGCAAAAAAACTATAAAAACATAGGAAAATGATGTACATTAAGCCGTGAATATGAATAAGGACACCACTGCCAAGCCTCTACCTCCCTCCTGTGAGCATTACGTGTCTTTGCATTACGAGACGGTGTCGCTGCAGGCACTATAGACACAAGATGCCTCTTAAAATCATAATGTCAGAATATTCAGACAATATATATTTGTTTACCTCAGTTCCCCAAGATACTGGCATCAGAGTAATGTTTTTAGCAGTTTTCTCAGGGCCTTACCAACCATGCCAATTGGCCACCAGGGGCCCCTAAAGCTCCACTGCATGAACTGGTTTGTGCTCAATGAGTTTGGTAGAAGGCACTACCAAAAGCAAACACACAAAAGGTTATATTCGGATCTTGATGTCCTGTCTCGAAGAGGGGCCCTGTATCAGAATGTAAATGTATGACATTCAGCTTACATGTTGCATGTTCCTACATTTATTTGTGTTTAATAAAACTACCACACAGCACATCTGGGGCCAGATGCTGCCCCATCATATAAAACAGCACACAGAGTTTAGGGCTTGGAGGGATCCCAGTAGCATATGTTTGGGTAAATTGGCAGGATACTCATAACGTTTTTTTTTTACTGATATACATGTCCTTTTGTTGCCACATTTGGATTGGAGTGACCATTGCATCCCTGCGTCTTAGCTTTCTTTATAGATCTTTTATACAGCAGACATTTTGACTTGTCATGGCAGGAAAAGCAGGTCAAAGATGACATAAATTAAGGCATCATTACATAATGATTGCTGCTCCAGTAGGCTATAGGACAATCAACTACACCTGTACTTTTCCTGCTATGACAAAACAAAATGTCTGCCACAAACAGGGTCTATGACGGCAGTCGCATTGTTCCTTTTGTGTGCTCGGTCTGGGTTGTACTGGTGCCTACTTGAGGCCCCCAGGCAGTGGATAAGGAGAAGGACAAGTGCTAAAAACAGTCTGTCAGTGAGTGAAAACAGACAAGGGGCAACCATTGTCCCTTTTGATAAGGAAAATGAAATTCCTTCTCAGTTTTATCTCGTTGGAAAATAGCCCTAATGAAGGTATGCAAGATAGCATGGGCAAATCACACCTCGGGCAGTTCAGCAGTAAGACTTGTCCCAAAAAAATAAAATAGGAAATGATATTCCGCTTTAATGCGTACATTGAAAACTAAAACACGAGCACCTGCATTTGGAGGATTATGGCACTGCAGTCTTGACTCAACGATGATCACACAGTTGTTGTTCAAGCTGTTGAAAGACCTACAGAGCCATGCACCCTCCACACACTTCAGTACACCTCTAAGTTTTCCTGGGAACCTGTAACTTAATTGACCTTATCTGCAAAAAACATCCAATCATTTACTACAATCTTAGTCAGACACACATACAAACTCCATCTTTGGTCTCGCTGCGCACACTGGCAAATTTTTAAGATTATTCCACAGTACACTTGTCGGGGCCCGGTGGCACAGACCCAGAACTGCGTCTGGGCAGATTAAAAAAGCATGTAAATGACCTTCGCTGCTATTTCATCACAATGCACTCCTCATGCTTTGCACCCTGCCCCTCCCTGTGTCTCTCTCTCCCACCTCTGTCATCTCAGAGAAATAGGGGGGAAAGTCATTAGGCACAAATGGGGAGGAGAGAGTAGCTAGTGGTTGCTATCGCCATGAAAGTCAGGGCAAAGCTCAGAGCTACTGAGAGATAGTGAGAGGACTGCACTGGGGAATATCTTCCCAGGGAATACAATGCGTTTTCAGCCCATTAAGTTGGATAAACAAATGGCTTACTGTTGGAGATGAGAGTCATGGACATCAGCAGGAAAACAGTGGAAAGTAGGTGTTTTTTCAATTCACATTCTGATCATCTTTACGCTTATTATGTCTTCTTGTTGACAACTGGTGATGCTTGTTTCCATTGTTGTTTTCAGGGCTTTTCTCACATGTAAGGGTGTAATTCAGCATCATAATCACGTAATTGCTGCTACATGCAGCTTCATATGCTGAGGCGGTATTACAAAGATGCATTACATTGTTGCAGACTCTGTTTCTCTCCAGATCAATAACTCCAGAGTGGCGGTGGAGGAGCATTAATGGGATGCCATGAAATTTGCTTGAAGACACCAACATCCTACCTCAGTGAAACCCTCGTCTGGCACTAAATTGGGTGAGATGGGTAACGCCATGCGGGGCGTTGTTGCCTTAATTCCTTCAGAGCGCTGTCAACGCTTCCTAGTGGGGGACCTGAAGGAGATGCCACTTGATCGGACCCTGGACCTGAGCAGCCGGCAGTTGCGTCGGCTGCCTGTTGCTGCCTGTGTCTTCGATGAGCTGGTGAAGCTCTACCTGAGTGGCAACAACCTCAGCTGCTTACCGGCTGAACTGCAGGGCCTAAAGAAATTGCAGCTCCTGGCCCTTGACTTCAACTGCTTTGAAGAGCTCCCTGCAGCTGTTTGCAGGTTGCCCCAGCTCAGCATCCTTTACCTGGGTAACAACAGGCTTTACAGCCTCCCCAGAGAACTGAGGGAGCTCAAGGAACTTAATACTCTGTGGCTGGAGACTAATTGCTTCACTGTTTTCCCTCAGGTGATTTGTGAGCTCCCTAATCTCAAGACCCTGCACCTTGGTTATAACCAGCTACAGAGTTTACCAAAAGAGCTTAGAGGGCTGGAAGAGCTGAGAAGTATCTGGCTTGCTGGGAACCAGCTGGCAGCGTTCCCAGCAGTGTTGCTGGAAATGCACTTTCTAGCCGTCATTGATGTGGATCGGAACAAAATACGTTACTTCCCAGGCCTGTCTGACATGCAGGGGTTGAAACTTGTCATCTATGACCACAACCCCTGCGTTAACGCCCCGGTGGTGGGCGAGGGAGTCAGAAGAGTCGGGCGCTGGGCGGACAGCTCAGATGATGAGCAGGAAGATGACAGGGCAAAAGAAGCGAGTGAGACTACGGTAGAGGTCACGGAGGCACACCCTGAGGAGGAGCACAACATTTAGGGTCAAGGAACAAAGTGACCTTTAGCCGTGGCGAGGCCCGATGACGTTCAAGTGGAACACTTAACGCCAAGTGGTGTGTTGTACATGAGGCTGATGGCATTTGGTCCATATATGGTAAAACCGAGTTGTTGTTAAATGTGTGTGAAAGGGGAAATTTGAATCTTGAAATAAAACAAGTTTGATATGTTTTGTTACCTATACTGTATGAAATGTTAGTGTCTTATTTTAATTAGTAAAACTCTGTATATGCCTTCCAATGAAAGCTGCAGTGATATTGTAAATGGCTATTCATTTCCAACAACATCATATGTTCAGTTAGTCAAAATGTTTTTGAACTATTTTATCTTATGGTACAGAATTCTGTAGCATATCTGTGGGATCAAAACAGCACTGGCATTGGTATGTCTACTTGATAAGTATTATAAGTGGGTTTGCAAGACACTTTTACATTTAAAAAACTATTAAATTGACTGCGCAGTTGGTCAGTATGGCAGTGATCGAGAAAAAGGAAAGGATTCATTACACACATTCTTATTCGAGCAGATTCTGAGATGATATCTGTACCTGCTGAGGCTAAATACAGTGAGGTTTTTAATACAAGTGATGGATGGTTTTAATACAATTAGAGCACTCCTTATCCAGACCAATGCATAATTCATCTGATAGATTGGGGCTGTGGCTTTGAATAAAGGCTGCTAATGGGCCTTAATATCTCCGCCATAAGGTTCGGATTTGAAACAGAACGGAAATGCGGCTTTCCAAGTCCTCAGAATACCAGGAAAATGTTCTGTAAACAGGATTAAATGTCATTCCACAATGTATCATTTCAGGAATTTTGAATGCTTTTTAACAAACCGTAGGAAAATATATTTAAAAAAAGGCTGCACACCAGCCCTTTTCCTAGAAACGTGATTATTTCACACTGCATGAACACACTAAACTACTGTATTACCGTCTTGAAATCAATGGCTACTTTATTGTGTGCATGTAATCCTTTTCACGGAGGTTCTACGAACACGACATCATTCTGTTTCATCATACAAATGCTGTACAGTGTTGTCAGAGATGTTCTCTGTCAGAGATAAACATCTTGATTCCGTCATACTGCCCCCCAGCACGCCTAAATCCAAAGACGTCACAACTGAGCATTGTACAGTACTATCACTATTGGTGTTACGATGCCCTTTGCTGCATGCCGCAAAGGGCACTGTGAAAGCATCACTGCGTCTCATCACATGTATTTAATATCACCCATGGTTGATTCTCATTAATCTTTTATAAACATTTTTCATTTGTCAAAAAAAAAAATCCTGGTTTCAACCCAATGACTATTTAAGGATTTTATCAGAATAATATAAAAATTAAATGAAAGGTTCAGCTCATTCTAGTATGTAAAAACAGTAATGACTTGATTTAATATGTAGGAAAAAATAATTGTGTTTAATATACTAAAATGATCATTTAGAGGTAGTAGATAAAGTTTGTATTAGTCACTGTAAGGTACAATTTAATACAATAATCAGTTTTTCTTATAAAATATTATGAAAGTAAATGTATTTAACCAAATATTTTTTTATAAAGGTTTTCAGATTTGGCTCTCAAATCTCATATGGTACACAAAAATGACAAAAACTCAGGCTTCTGCTAACGTTTACTTTGAAGCACTAAAACTATATTTTATGATAGACACAAATTACTTTGATAGTTAGAGCTGCTTTATTGTTTGACAGGGATGTCAACCAAACGTATACAAGAAGACAAACAAGAAAGAGAAGATCAATGCTGTATGTTTTTTTTTTATTTGTCCAACACATACTCATACAACTGCAGGGGCATTTTCAAGGATATTTTTCACAACAGAATCCAAGATGACGTATTATGAGTACATCATATTTAACAATATCTTTGGTACACAACTTGCACAAACTCTTAAATAAACTTGCTTAAACCATAAGCTCCCCTGAAGTGTAGGTAAAATACATGGAGGCTGAGCTATATTCCAACAATTCCTGCATCACTTTAATAGCTCTAACAAGCAGTATTTCACAGCAGAAACTTCACTTATTCTTCTTATACTGCTCCTTAATGTTAAATACAAACATGGTTAATTAACAGACTTATATTACTTAAAATACCCATCTAAAATGTCTTGGTGTTTTGTCGTTATGAAAACAAAATAAATAACATTTCCCCAACATTAAGTTGCAGTGTTTAAACTGCACTGTAACAGATACTGAACACAAAGGAATGACGATGATGGAATGAGCACCAACTTTGTAAAAGCGTTGACTCTTTAGCTAAATGCGCCACGGCTGTGAAATCACCCATTCAACTGAGACAGAATGCCTCTCTATGCAAAAAGAACATGTATAATAAATGCAATATATTCCATGTGTCCCTCAGGCTGGACACATTGCACATGATTTTATAGTAATTTATTAAAACAAAGAAACTTTTTTTTGGGCTCATTTTTCAAATCTAATTGCTCTGAGAGAGCCCCTGTGAAAAAGTATCACGAGGCTTGTTAGCGTGTATATTCTTAAAGGGTGAGAAACATTCTTGGAAATCCAAAAACCTCAGCTGCATTAGAATCATCACTACTGACGTTTGACCTGGTAGTCAGGACAGTCACCATCTACTTGTATTATCGTGCATCCAGCTATTGTAGGCTGGCCGGTATGTGAGAAAATGCCACCGTACAGGCTTTGACGCATTAAAACATGGGCAGGTTCAACTGACTTTAAAAAGGGTGTATTAAAAGAAAATTGTTGGTTAACAACTTAATGGTAATGCATAATTCCTCTAGGGCTAGGCAATACTGCTAGACTACGGAATGTGCGATCGCCTGCTCTGGGTATTACCAAAACTAAGATGGCAAAACATAAGACAGTATAAGTGCTGTAGACAATAAGCAGAAAGAAAAGAGAAGAGGTTAACGTTGCAATAGGGTAAAGTGCTCTCAACACAAGACAGTAAGCAGTAGTTTGTTAGCTAAAACAACACAGGTATTACATCCTCATGCATCTGTATTTAGGCCGACTCAAACAGTGGGTTTGCTAGAGCCTGCTGAAAATCTGCCAAATCATGTTCAATCTGCTGAAGAGTGCTGGGACATTGAGCATACTATAAGTGCTTTAACTGTGTGCAGCGGCGTGGTTCACAGGCTCATCCACGGTCCAGGTCTCTGTCGGAGTGTTGTCTCACCCTGGTGAGGCGGCTGGCATTCCTCCAACACTTCTGGGTCGTCTTTCTCCTCAGGCACCTTAGAGTCACGAGACCCTTCCTCCTTGGCATCTGGCTCATCAGACCCAGAGGCATCTGGCATTTCTGAGGGCTGCTTTGACGATGGCTCCCCCACCGTGTCATTTCCCTGGAAATCAGATTCCTCATTCACAGAACTGATCACTTGAGGAGCACAATGTTCCTTCTGCGAAATGTCCTTGTCCATGCGCTTGCGAGCCTCCTCTCTCCTCTGCTGGATGCGGGTGTTGTCTCCCATCATAACCCGGACTCTTACTTGGTCTGGAGGCCAGATCCCACCCCAAATGAACTGCAGGTAGCTGAACAGCACAATGACACTGAGGAAGGAAAAGTTGGTGGCCACGCCGATCACTGCAGATGTCAGGGGGAAGTTGAACAGAACATACCGTATACCAGTGAAGTAAGCGTGGATGCGGAGTTGAGACGAGTAGATCTGCACTCGTTTGGACTGGATCTCAATGACTGCGCCGACAGAGGGTTGATAAGCGTTTGTCTTGTAGTCTGAGAAGAGCTCAACTTCTATGAGCTGCTTCTGCTCAGACATGCCAGTCAGAAGGAAAGGAGAGAACAGTAAAGTGCCCAGGCTCTGCAGGAGGCTGGAGCGGTAATGCAGCATTGTAGATCGGCCCACTGATGAGACAGTCTTCCCCCCCTTGGTGTAACAAGAAATCTTGACCATGAACATACCCATTTGTTCATTCACTGGAGACTCGGGCATCTCTAACTCTAAAGACACTCGATAAGGCTGACCGTAAGCCATCACTTGGTCTTTCTCGTTCTTCATGAAAGAGATGTTGGCCAAGGGAAATGAACAAAGTGTGGACTCTGAGGCGTCACAGTCAGACCTGTAGTAGAAGTGCACAGGGGTGGAGAAGCTCACAGTGGGCATGTAGGAGTAATAGAAGCTTCCATAGAGAAAGATGGACACCCAAAGGAGCAGAACCAGGACACACAGCAGGATGGCAGCCTGAAACAAAGTCCGCCGGGCTTTGAGGAGAGTCACGGCTGCCACATCTTGGAGCCAGTGTAGAACCGGTCCCATCGTAGCCCCCATCGTGTCTGATGCGGTCCTGGTTTGGAAGGTCGGTCCTCCTTCAAGCCCCTTAGACTGCTGCTGCCTCCGTGGTGGGCCTTTATGTGCATACATCAGTGGGCGTTTCCCATCAGAAACTGTAAAATCGCTTATCTTCACACACCCATGTCTGTTAAACTACACACTCACTTAGCTTAGGTCCGAGTTTTAGCTTGTTAAGCTAGTGCGGGCCACACGGTTTGTAAGCGACGTTACCTGACCAAATATCCTCGTCTTCGAAAGGTTAGACGGAGGCGTTTTCTACCGGACTTGCTCGGCGAGTTTCTGAGCTTGTTAGCAACTGAGCTAGCATTCAAACACAGCTGCTCCTGCTATACACAAAACATGACCATATGAACCGGAAGTTGATGCTTTCTTTCTTTCTTCTGTGCCTCTCCGAAGCAGCAGAGCAGAGCTGCAACACCGACGCCAGGGAAGGGAGCCGAGCCCCAGACTGAGAGACCGCGATGGGTAAGAAAAGTCGCCTCACAGGAGGAGCGGTCGGTCGGAGAACGATCCTTCAGCTTTCACCTCCCGGGCTCCGTGGTGGGAATGCCGGAGAGAGGGAAGAAGCACCCTCGGCATCCGATGGTATTTTTTAATGTTACCTCAGTGGCTTGTTAGCGACAGGCTAGCTGAATGCTAAATGCGTGAGGTGTGAAGAATGGGCCCATCTGGTAAAAAGTCGATGTTCTCAACCACATTTAGCTGCCGAATTAGTCAAAACCAGGAACAAAGACGCACCGTCACCGAGCACATGTGTAAATGGTAGCGATATGCCTGCTCATGAAACGAAACCGATATTTCTATTTAAGCTATCGGCTAACGTGCTATGTTATTTTTGTGGGCATGCCAAAATAGGCTTACGACAAATGACTGGGCCAGCTACAACAAACGGCATCAACCCACCCAACACAGACACCGCTACATTTGACTGCTCGAGGACTGTGAGGGTGGTGCTGGTGCTGGTCGGGTGGAGAGCAGCGTTAGCTTCTAGCCTAACTAGCTCGCTGTAGCAGCTGGTGAAGCTCAATGCTAACCTCTGGGCTGACATTTTTGCAGATGAACAGGAAGGTGATGGACTCAGATTCGTGAAAGAAAGACTCACAAACATGAAGACTCCGGCAGTGAAGGCCACAGGTAAGAGTGCATGTGTCTGTATGTGCGCAGCTGTTTTTGTTTCTAAAGCATTTGATTTTTAACCAAGTTGTTTTGTCTCCACCTGTAGAGGGTTTGTCCTTGCTTGGAGCCTATGATGATAGTGATGAAGAGGATGCTGGAGACTCTCATAATTTAATTGCAAAGTCAGCTGACATAGACAGTACATTGGCCAATTTCATGGCTGTGAGTATAATTTTCTGCATTCTTTTTGCTTGATTGTAACTTCATACTTATAAGTTATCTTGTACCTATTAGTGGTGTAGGCTACTGCACAACATTTACATATGTATGGTTCATAATAGGTCTGCAACTAACGATTATTTTCATTATCCATCACTCGAACAAGTGTTTTCTCGGGTTTAAATGTTTGATTTATAAAATGTTAGAAAATAGTGACAAATGTCTCAGTGATGTCTTTTTAAAAGTCTTTTTCTTCAGTCCAGAACCCAAAGATGATATAAAATGGAGAAAAAGCATGAAACCTCCATATTTGAGAGGCTGAAAACAGCATTTTCTGCGTGAAAAAATACTTTAACGTTTAATCAATTTATGAAAATAGTTTGCAATTATTTTTCTGTTTATTGACTAATCGATTTAGTCGTCTAAACCAGCTGGTATCGACCTTTTTTTTTTTTTTTTCTTTTTTTTTTTTTAAAATGAATTTTATTAGGCTGAGCACAACTCGGCAAAACCAAATGAAGAATAAATTGGGTTTCTCTATCTATCATATTGTTTGTCTTAGTAAGAGGACAGCATGATGTGCAAAAATTATGAAAATTTCTACAAAATGTCTTTTTAAATGAACATTATACGGATTCAACGTGAGACATTGGACAGCACTGTATGTAGTTATAAACTGCAAAGAGAGGTTGTAATTGTGTTGGGGCCTTATACATCATGGATAATTATGGTTGGCAAACAAGTACAACAAAGACGATTGCAGGTTTTGGTTTTTCTGAGTTAGAATCAATTGTGGAGGCTTCTAAGCTGGGCCTAGTTTTCAATAACTAAGTTCACACTGTTTATTCAAAGACTTGTGCTTAGAAGAGTGTCCTCCATTCTCAGGGCAGAAAAGTTTTTTCAAAGATATAAATTCCTGTTCCAATTTTTCCCACCACAGGAAATTGATGCAATCACTACCCAGCCAAGTTCAGATGATGCAGCATCTCACCCTTCGGTCCCAACTATCACCCCGCCCAGACCTGAGGTTAATGCTCAGCAGCCAGCTGGCAGTGAAGAACGGAACCAACAAAGCAAAGCGTTTGAGTACAATACGCAGTACTCGCTTGCTGGAGGTAACTTTAGATAATCGTTGCATCCCTATTATTAATTATAGTTGTTTTCATAACCTAAAGAAATGTATTTATTGTTTTGCTTTGGTATTAAAGCTTCTGGCGTAGTTGGACAAAAGACCAGCCATTTATATTTTAATATTGGTTAACTTATACTTTGGAATACAACTTAACAACACTGCTCGGCACGTGATGAAGTGCTTTCATATTGAAATCGGCCAGCCTCCTTTTAGTATAGATGATATTTTGTTCTTTCTAAATTGCTACACATTGATGAAATCATTCTGGATTTAGCCTAAATTGAGATGATCGCTTGTTTGTGGGAACAGAATTGTGTGCAATAGATCGCCTAAAATCTGCTATGATTTTAGTTTCAAAGCATTTCATGTATATTTTTTGTTCAATATGAATTGAATATGAAATTTTTTTTTTTTTTTTGTGCAGTGGATGTCGAGATGGGAGACTGGCAGGAGGTGTGGGATGAGAACTCTGGCTGCTACTACTACTGGAGCACTCTGACCAACGAGGTGTCCTGGGAGCTGCCACACTATCTAGCTGATCAGGTGCAAAGCCTGGAGCAGTGTGCCAACAGGTAGGAGGAACTGACAACGAGCCAGTATTATCACAACTTTGAAGCCAGATAAAAATCAAGATCTAAAGTACAGTTCTTTTCACATTTCTTGTATGTGTCTCCAGTACAGAAATTCAGCGGTGTGTGCGTGTGATGTATTTTCTTTTGTAGCTCTAGCGTCAATGGCAACGGCACGGCGCATGCAGATTGTCACACCAAGGAAAATGCTGCACCTGCTGCAGCCCCGCCATCAGTGAAAGAGAACAAAGTGAAGGCAAGTTTAATTTAAATCCAATATCAATGTGGATTAACTTGATTTTGTGGTGTTTGAGTTTTAATCCTCATGTTTCTTTCTAACAGGAGGTAATTGAGAGTGTTGTAGGCCTCACAAGTGAAGAGGAGGAGCGCCGTGGAGTGGCTGCGTCTCTGCTTGGTCCTCTGATCCCTTCTGAAGTGAAAGAAGCGGAAGAAAAATGGCGAAAAAGACTGCTTAAAGGCCTGGATGAGCCTGAGGACAGTTTGGATTCTGATGGAGAAGGCGTTCGCCCTGCAGGATCCCCCTCTACCCCTCTGTCGGACCCTGACCCAGTCCCCACTGTTCAGAAGGATCTTTGCGCCAAGAAGCAGTCGGGAGACAACTCTGATGCTGAGGAGGAGACAGAGGAAGACACAATGGAGCTGGAACTGGCTCTGGAGAGGAAAAAGGTGGGATTTTAAAACTGTGTCCAGCTTGATTTCTGGCAGGTACTCCCTTCAATGTATGCTTTCAGTGTGCAGAACTGGTGTTGCAAAATGTATAATGTTGTCGGTGTGACCTCGCTCTAAGCTGTCGTCTGGCTCTTAGGCTGAGCTCCGGGCGCTCGAGGATGGTGACGTGAGCGCAGGGGGCTCCAGTCCTTGTTCTGAGACGAGCCAAGAAGCCTCTGTTTCTCGTGGGCTTCTACTAAAGAAAAACCGGTGGAAGACTGCCTTCCCCAGTGCTCCCAGCCCCGACTCGAACAGCAGAGGCTCGGACCTACAGGACAACACAGAGACAGGTGAGAACAAATGGTTACACACGCTATTTGAGGGTGGCATGCATGACAGGGGTGGGTGAAAACGCATAAACATTCCACTCATTAAATGTTTTTAACCAAATAAACATAAACCCCTCTTTTCTGTCTTGTAGCAATTTCTAAAGTCCTAGAGAGTGTTGCGGAAGGAGAAGACAAGGAAACGGACAGTTCTGAGGAGAAAACGGTTCCAAAACCTGCCGTAAAAGAAGAAGTGGAAACACCCGAGCTCAAAGTAGAAACGCCTGAGCTCAAGGTAACAACAATGTTACCATCTCTAACCACAATAATTGGGACAAATCTATTTTGAGACATGTTCTTGATGATGGGGGGGGGGGAAATGTAGTTTCAGATTGGAGAACTGGCTAACACCCTAACCAGCAAGATGGAGTTCCTGGGGATACACAAAAAGGCGATCTCAAACTTTCAGTTTCTTCTGCTACAAACTGAGGTGAGAGGATAATGGTTTCATTTTTTCAGCGACATTATCCTAGCCTCCAGTTGATATCCTAGTGCGACTTCTAAAATATTTAACGCTTTTTGTTTCATCTCATTTCGTACATGTCATGTGGTAGCACTTAATATTTAAAATTCTCATAATAATCCATCACAATGTGTCATTCTGTAAAATTACTGTAATTACTCTTCGGTGTTACTCATCGATCTCGTGGCTCTTCCGTCTTTATGGCTTTTAACCATTTACCTGTACTTTCTGGGCTTTTATTTAACTCCTGTCACTCCCTTTTCCCCCCCCGTAGACTCGGATTGCTGACTGGAGGGAGGGCGCTCTGAATGGGGTCTATCTTCGCCGCAGGCTTCAGGAAGCTGCCGAACACATAAAATATTACGAACTTAACGCCACTCCTAAAGGCTGGTCCTGCCACTGGGACAGGTACGCGCTCCTTACCTTTCACATCTCTAAACTCCCTCGTCCCCCAAAAATCTTACCGTGTGACTACACCCTGCTCAGTGCCGAGGGTTGCAGACTTTGTTACATGACTTGGGGAGAAGCTTAACCAGTCTCAGAGGATCAAAATACTTGCCAGAAACAGACTCTTCAGGTTTCTGTGATGCAATCCTGGCACTCTACCAGGGAGCATCCACTCTGGGCCAGCCTGCTTCCTGTTTAAATATTCCCGCCACAGAGAAAACTCCCTGACCCCATAACACAGACCCTAACATAGCCCTTTGTTGTGAGGGCAATTGTAGACTGATTATGGGTCCAGTCAGTGGAAAATTTGGGAGGGGTGGTATGGTAGGAAGGTTGGTTGCGTGGGAGAGCTTTGCACTTTACAGGACTACAACCCCCAGAATGCAATGCAGACAGAGTGATGCCCTGGAAGCGAGGAGTATCACGCATCAAATAAAAGGTGAAGATGGAGCAATGACGGGAATCCAGCAGGTCAGACCTACTCTATTTCATATGTCTTCCTGTTTTTTTTTTTTTGTTTTTTTATATTCTTCTTTCTGATGTTAAACGAGTTCACTGTGCTTGTTATTTTCTGAACTATGGTTGTTGATGATTATGATGGTGCTTCCTCCCTGGCGTCTTCCTGTGTCTGGGAGGGAATGGTTGTCTAAAACGGAACAAATGTGACAACCATGGTGTGAGCTGCTGAATGCTACTTTCAGGACCTAGAGATGATTTGTTTTGCTTTCTTTGTTTTTGAGAGCAAGGTGGGTTCCCTATCCACATCCATAACCACACTCTAATCGGGCCCTTTTCTTTTTTGGACGGCTAAAGTCGCTGTCCATACCAATACTCCTGCCCCCTACTGTGGCCATTATGTCCACTTCCTTGCCCCACTGTCCCAGGGTATCATGCCACTCAGCCAGTTGCAAGGCCAGTCATTGAGACTCTTGCCTTCTATCTCTGTTGTCCCACTCTTTAGAGAGCACAGGCGGTATTTCTATGTGAACGACCGGACCAGTGCCTCCCAGTGGGATTTCCCAAAAGAGGAGGACCCGGCGGATGACCCAAACGACAGTCAAGATACCCAGATGGAGACTTCCAGTCAAGGGGACACCAAAACATCATCTGCATCTGCTGGTGGGGTCACAGGTCAGTCTAATACCACTGTTGCTGCTTCTTAAACCTACCGGTTCAATGTCTTCTTCAGTGACTTAAGTGAAATAAATTGTGTATTAATGTTCTGTTTTAAGTGTGCGTCCTATTGAACATGGATTATGTTCAGTGAATATTGCTTTGCTGTATTAAGTACATACCTCGCTGACAGTCAATCAATTTATTTGTCACATAATCATACAAAGTACAATTCCAGTGAAATGTAATCCCGCAGTTTCCTCCATTTATGTATTAAATAATATATTGTGTGTGTGTGTGTGTGTGTGTGTATATAAATGATAATATATATGCGTATGTTTGGGAGGGGGCAGTCTTAGGCATGTAGTTTAACTTTCGTTTTGTTTAAAACCCCCCAAAAAAACAGGATCTTCTACTCTTCCCTCCGCTGCCCCACCAGCACCTCCTCAGCCCAGCGCATCATCCCTCTGCTCCCCATGTCAACCTCCTCTTCCTGACAGCCCACCTCCACCTCCACCTTCCAGCCACCCCCCGCCTCCACCTCTCCCCCCAGGCTCACCACCTCCACCTCCTCCCCCTCCTGACAGCGATGGAGAGATCATGGAGGTGGAGATGGAAATGGATGATGATGACGACGGGGAGCCTCCGGCCCCCGGAACGGAGTTGGATGGCAGTGGCAGACCTCCTTTACCGCCAGGCACTGCAAGCCTGAAGGTGCGGGGAGCAAACGAGTTTCTTATGTTACTATTGTACCTGATAAAGCTAACCTGGTTAATCTACATATGTAAATTCAGAATAAAAGCTTTTAACTTTTTATTATATTTCTTGTCGCACAGATACTGGAGTCATCGGGCCCCTTGAAGGGTCAGAAACGTAAAGCCAGTCAGCTGAGTAAAGCCATTACTATTGGCAGCAGTCCAATCCTCTACACCCAGCCTGCTTTCAGTGCAGGTAAAATACATCACTACACAACGTCTGCAGTTACAGTATGTGTTAATCATATTGGACATACAAAAACATTTTTATTACACATCCCTTGAAACAAGACTAGAGCCCAATCTCAATGTCCAGCCTAAACACTTTAGGTCCCAGTTATACACATTTTTATACATCGTACTTTGAACCTCTGCACATTCTTTAGACAATTTTGCACATTTCTGAACACAACTACCTTACCTCTTAAAAAAAAAAAAAAAAAAAAAAAAAAAAAAAAAAAAAAAACTACACAGCTCTTCCATTTTTAATTCAGATATACTGTACATATTTTATTGTATTTGTTTTATATTCTATATTTTTCTTGTACATATTTTGTATTGTATTTTTCCATGTTTTTATTGTATTTTTCTTCTATATTTCTGTTTCTTGATTTTTGCAATACTTACTTTTTAATTGTATTTTTCTTACTATGTTTATATTATGCACCAAAGCAAATGCCTTTTATGTGAAAACCTGCTTTGACAGGATTTGCTAAAAGTATTTATACTGAGAAAAGGCACAACAGTGTAACACCTCACCAAGTCTGTGCTTAGGTTCGGGGTGGAATTTCAAATGAGTAATTGCGATACTTTCAAGTGTTTACTTTAATAAAGGTTTCTCTTTGTCTGCAGCTCCTCTAATGTCTGCGACTGCCTACTGGGGCATCCCGGCTGTCCCTGCTCCTTTGGTCCCTTGCGAACCTCCTGTCCCACCTGTCCCGGCCCTACCTCCTCAACCACCACTGCCACCATCCCAGCCGCCCTTTGAACCTCCGGGAGCTAAAGCTCTGCCCACAGACAAGACCAAGAAAGTGAAAAAGGATAAGGTTAATATTGGAGTTAACATTTTTTTATCAAGTGCAAAGGATGGCAGTAGATAAGTTGGGGACAATGTACCAATAATGTTCAGTATTACTTGTCTTTTTTTCAATTGTAAACCCTCTGGATTGATCCTTGCTGGAACTTTTGTAAAGTATATACAGTCATGCCATCCTTGAAATCCAATGCTTAAATATCACATACAAAAAAAACCGTGGTGAATTTATTTTTTTTCTCTTTATGTTTCTACAGTCAAAGAAGAGTAAGATCAAAATGCCTTCTCTGGTGAAGAAGTGGCAGAGCATCCAGAAGGAGTTGGATGAGGAAGAGAAGAGCAGCTCCAGTGACGAGGACAGAGATCAGCTTAACAAAAAGGGTATCGAGGACTGGAAGCAACAGCAGCTCATGACGTATGTTTACGTTTGAATAGACTAACACTTTTAAAAGTTATGGAGATGTTATAAGGAAGTAGCTACTCTCTTCCATTTAGTTCTGCCCCAGTTTCTTTTGATATGTTTCCATCTTGGTAACTCTTCATTTACTGTTTTAATTCTACAGGGGAAAAGCTTCGAAGAATGCCAATTTTGAGTCGCTTCCCGATAACTGGCGCGACCGACTAAAGAAACGGAAGACGACTAGTAACACGTAACACCCAACCTGGGTCTTACACCATCTCAACTTTTTTTTTTTCTTTTTTTTTTCTTTTTTTTTTAATCCACTCCAACCTTTTACTATAAGGTCATTCAAGTTTTGTTTAATGATCTATGGGGTTTATTTACCCGTGTCCTTGTTCATGATGAAGACATTAAGAGGCCATTCATCAGAGGAGTTCGAATGTTCTTTTTCTGGTTTTTGTAGCCACTATTGTAAATGTGCCAAAAGACTTGAGTTCATCAGAAATACTTCGCCACCATTTTGTATAGACCTCATTTAGATGACCACCACAGTTTGTTTGGAGGGATTGTCTATTTTATTGAGCCTTTTTACAACTGTGTACATATAATGTATAATGGGATATGGCATGTTTTTTTTGAAGGGGAGGGGTCACTGAACTTGTACATTTTGTAAAAAGTTATTAAACTGTTTTTCCAAAAAACACCTTTTTTTTTGTTTTTTGTTTTTGTTTGTCTTTTAATATGCGATATTTTGATTATGTCTTAAAAACAAAACTTAACATAACTAGTCATTTAACGATTAACGGTACAATGGCGAGTAATATTAATTACATTAATTAATCTTCTCCAATACACAGCATAAAACAGTTGTACCGCATCACAATACATTTTCACAACATCTCGTCCGCATGGATATGAATATATCAACGGTCCGCTTCAACGGTAAGGCATCTCCATGGCAACCGCTGTGTTGTTGAGACGACCGGTTGCTTGGAAACAGCGTGTGCTTCGTGAGTCTTCCACTCCTACTAGCCGCAAAGTTAGCTTATCGCTCATCTTGTGTTTATAAAAGAAAGTCATTGAAATGTCAGTGAGGTAAAGGTCAGACATTGATGAGTATTTAAAAACATTATCGTTGTGAAAGTTGAGCGCGGCTCGATAACGGGTACGCGCGGGAATTGAAGAAGCTAAAGGAAGTGTTCGCAACGATGATTGTAACGTGTCATGATTCATCAATGTTTGGCGACCGAACCTGACGCATCTGGATTCAACCTGCTGAATTCATAACCATAATCAATACCGGGAAGAAGGGCTCCTGTGCTGGAGACGGACATGTAACCGGTAAACTTCCTACACTCGTTTAACGTTAATGATGTACTGAATGGCAAAATGAAGACTTTTTGTTTCATTTAACTTTTAGCACAAAGGCAGCCGAAGACGTGAGACACTCACCACCTCATGGGAGTTTTCTTCCCCTGCGAATTTACTCCCAATGTCAACGTTATTGCAGGCCTTGTTTGTTCTAAAGTTATATCATTATAAAGTGATTTTACTTTCTTCTTCAAGATATCAGAAATGTTTAATAATAGAACTTGAGTTACAGATGCATGTCGTCATAAAAGTATTGTCCAATATTAGCTCAAAAAATGTATCAGTCCATCATTGGTTTGTTTGATCGTTAGTTTGTGGTATGTTACTTTGAACAACCTTCAAAATTAGTAACACAATTTCGCCATCCTCATAAAGGTTTTATACCATAAAATAGGCATGTCTTAACATTTTTACTCAGGTGTATTTCTAGCATTTGTAAGGAGACTCAAATGTCTTTATAGCTGATATTCTGTCAGAAAAGACCATAATGGAATTGACTTTAAAAATCTATATCGTTTCATTACCATAATATAATTCATCTTTGCAAGATCTTGACAAGCCTGGGTGGATCGAGGGGCCAAGCCAATACACTTCTTACTGTTTGGTAATTAGATGTAACATTGATGACATTTCTCAATCAGGCAAAGAAAACACCACCCATGGCTGTCTCTACGATCAGGAATTGGTGGAATACCCACCAGTTGGAGAAATCGGACACCAATAACTCCAACACAAAGGAAGAAGATGAAGAATTAGCAGGGAGGAGTCGGTGTAAGCCGTCTTCACATTATAGCTGCATTTGGATTACATATGCATGTGTACTGTTGCTGAAATGTGAATTTGAAGTACAAGCTTGGGTTTTCCCTGTTTGGAAGGAGATGTGGTCAACACTTGTATATATGGCATCTATCCCCTAATGCTAGATCATTATATATTGAACAAGCTCTTTTGTGACTGAGATAATTAAAGCAATCAGGTGGATAATCCCTTCTTAAATGAACAAGCTTGTTTGGTCTAGTGGAGGTAAGAGGCAGAACTGATTTAAAAAAAAAAAATAAAAAATGTATGTCCATGGTGCACCACTGGCAGAACAAGAGCATTGAAGAATAGTTACTGAAGGTGTGATTCATGTCTCCACTCAGTATCTAGAAACTTAAGTCAGACTCTACGGACCAGGCAGCTGCTCGTAGACTTTGATGGTGGCCGACCTATTTTGAGTCTCAGGGCACCGCTGGACCTGGTTAACTTCCCATCCATCTCCCACCCTCGTTGGCCCATAGAGTGTGAGGTCATCAGCGAAGTCATCCATCACATAGGTAGTTTAACATTTTATTGAAACCATTATGTTACAAGACATGCTACAGTGGTGGAATGTAACTAAGTACATTTACTCAAGTACTGTACTTAAGTGCACATTCAAGGTTCTGTACTTTACTTAAGTGTTTTTATTGTATTTAACTTTCTAACGTTCTTTTTTCTCCTCTACATTTGTCTACATATTACAATTGTTCATACCCTTCCTGTCCAGTGAAAACCATGTATCTCCAAATATGGTGATTTTGATGTTGAATTTTTCTGATAAACTGAAGGATGAAGTGTTCCATTATGAGCATTTTCTCCTAGTTCTTAATCTAAATAAATTATTATATGTTTTTCTGAGCTCATGAAAAGTTGACATTTTAGAGATACGTGGTTCTCACAGGACAGCGACGCTACAAACAAATGATGATCTTATAGAATAACATTTATTGCTCTAAATTAAACTACCCAGCAGTATATAATGGAGTTACAATTAGCACAACCGTAAACATCTACAGCAGTAAAATACAACAAACACATCATATGCTATACCATAGTAAAACACTGACAGGGAACATTTTATGTTAAAACATAACATTTATAAAATCTTTTACTTTTTTTGATACCTTTAAGTAAATGCTGCTGATTACAATGACGTACTGTTACTTAAGTAAAGGATCTGAATACATCTTACGTCACTGCCCAGGGTTTATCTATGGTGTTAATCAGCCCAAGAGTAGGCAATGAGTCAAAATTGTGAGCAAAGGCTTCTGGCAAAACACATCCAGTCTTAACAAGTCAACTAAATATTAATAACACAGTGTAACACTTGACATGTCCTTGTTACTGTCGACACATAATGACGCTAAGAGAGTGTGTGTTGTAGAGTGGGACCCCCCAGAGCCAGAGCCTTTCTACCAGCCTACAGGACATGAGAGGACACCCATGCCAGCAGGAGAGGAGAGGGGGAAAGTGGTATACTGCATTGACCATGGTAATTTAGGCATTTTTGGTTGTTGTATCACCAGGTGACATGGTGCATTATGTCATCACAGTGTCGACACATTCCTCTGAACAGTCGAAAACAAGAAAAAGTGCCGTGTAAAAGTTTTGCTTACTGTTTAATATACAATATCATGAGAATTGTGCTGGGTAGGTAGCTTAGATGTCTTTTCTCAACATTGTTAAGATAAGATAATCCTTTATTAGTCCCACATCTACAGCAGGAACATTTGCAGTGTTACAGCAGCAAAGGTTATAGTGCAATAACAAGAAGCATCAGTAAAAAGCACGTCAATAATTAAGTAAACAGTAAAAAGCTAATTATGATAAGTAGACGGACTGAACAGTTGTGTTATCCTAGATATTAACAATGAATCATTTTCTAGATAAACATGATAAGACCCGCCACGGCTCTCCCCGAAAAACAATGCATGTCCAAGTGCATTGAAAGCTTTAACAAATTAGTTTTTTGATATCCGCTCTTTTCCTCACTCTATTAAAAGCCAACATACGTCCGTTTTTGACCTGCTCCCGTGTCGGAGGAAGCAGGGGGCCCATTAAGAACGCCACTTCTTATGACAATCAAAAAGACTTCACCCTTGAGTTTGAGTCACGCTTTGAGAGTGGCAACCTTCAGACGGCTGTGCAAGTGTGAGTCTCTGCAACCATTACTGTCAATTTTATCCCAGTCAGTTTTTGCTGTGGCTCTAAGTAACTCTGTCTCTCTCTCTCTCTGTTTCATCCCATTTTTCTTCCCTGTTCAGCGGTGTCTATGACTATGAGCTCACCCTGCGCTCAGACTTGTACACCAGAAAGCACACGCAGTGGTTTTACTTCAGGCTCAGGAACATGAAGGCTGGAGTGACCTACTGCTTTACTATCGTCAACTTGATGAAGAGCAGCAGCCTGTATTGTCAGGGTATGAGACCACTCCTCTACTCTGAGAGGGCTGCCAACGAGACAGGTGTTGGATGGCAACGCACCGGCGCCAACATCAGATACTACCGAAACTGCAATCATGTAGGTGAACTTTCTGATGTGAGTTTGTACATTTTAAAAAGGCGCCTCGACTGACTTTTTGTCAGTACACTGTGATTTTTTATAGTTATTAGCTCTCTTGGAAACCATCATCTCTGTTTTTTTTATTTAGAACACAAAGGACAACAACAGCGACACGATGGCCCTGTACTCACTCACCTGGACTCTTCAGTTCCCTCATGACTCAGACACCTGCTACCTGGCCCACTGCTACCCCTACACCTATTCCCACCTGCAGCGCTACCTCAGGCGCATTTCTTCCAACCCAGCAGTTGCGTCATACTGTACACTGAGGGTGCTGTGCCACAGCCTCGGCGGGAACGCCGTGTATGTGGTCACAATAACGTCCCGGAGGGTCACCAGGGTGGAGGGTAGGACCAAAAAGGCTGTGGTGGTGACGGCCCGAGTGCACCCTGGAGAAACCAACGGATCCTGGATGATGGAGGGGTTCCTAGACTTCCTGCTCGGGGACTCGGAAGATGCTCAGCTACTCAGGGACACTTTTGTCTTTAAGGTGAGGGACCTCAAGCTCATATTCTCTTATTATCATGATCATTATTTCAGTATTATAGTCATTTGTGATATGTCTGAATAGTTACTTATAAAGTTGAATTGAATGATAAGGTGGTTTTGCGATTTATTGTATGTTGTAATGCTATATACTGCTATTAAACAAAGCTTTTTTTCTCATTGGGATTTGTGGTGCTGCAGGTGGTGCCAATGCTGAACCCAGACGGTGTCATAGTGGGAAATTACCGCTGCTCTCTGGCAGGCAGGGACCTCAACCGAAATTACAAGACATTGCTCAGGGATTCCTTCCCCTGTGTGTGGCACACCCGAAACATGGTGGAAAGGTATGACAGCACACATTAAGACACGATCTACATTTTAAAGAACGTGTGTTTCATTAGTCTTTCTCTTAAGGTGTCTGTTTATCCAATACATTGTTAACAATGTGCATGTCAGATATTACGAATGTTTTACTTTTCAGAAATTTTTTTTTTACTTTTTTGAAATTTCTTCACTGCATGCACTTTTACTAAACTTTATCTATACAAAAAAAGCACATTTCCTTCACACTAGATCCAATAGTATATTAGTATAAATAGTTTAGAAAATGGCTGGCTGGATAGATGCCAGAAAGATTATTATGATGCCATTGCTTGGTACAAAGTCAATTGACTCCTATGTACATTTTTCCCCCTGGCATATCTGCCTTCATTACATTGTTTTTAGTAGAAGAAACAGGAAGGAAAGATGAGAAAGTGAGGCAGCGATGCAACTGATTTTTGGCTGCTCTTTGAACCGGGGTCTTTGATGCATACAATGTGTACAAACTTCTGTTGAGGGAAGCATTGTGGAGCTGAAACTTTTCACACTCCAACTTTCTTTTAGCTTGAAAATCGAAACTTAGCCTCCCAAACATGGCACACGCTGTATCTGCCAACCTTTATTTCTACTCTACATTCTTCTATTTGTGATTTTGACAGACCGCAATCTATTCTGGCCCTGTTATGATGTATTTTCCCCAGGCTGATGGCTGAGACGGATGTCGTTCTTTACTGTGACTTTCATGGCCACAACCGTAAAAACAATGTCTTCATGTATGGTTGCAACAACCGAGGTGATGCCTCGCTGAAGCTTCACGAGAGAGTCTTTCCACTGATGATGAGCAAGAATGCCAGTAATAAGGTAAAGTCACTGTTTTTAGAAAACTCTTTCAAACTTATATTTAGTCTGAGTAACATAAGGCTTGTATTTACATCATGACACCATGCTTATTCAACAGTCACCACATCTGTACAATATATAAAGCACTTCATATTCACCATGACATTCATCATTTAAATCACTCTCTGTATCAGTTCTCCTTCAAAAGCTGTAAGTTTCGGGTGCAGAAGAGCAAAGAGGGAACAGGACGGATCGCCATGTGGAGACTTGGCATCAAAAACAGCTACACTATGGAGGCCACCTTTGGAGGCTCCACTCTGGGTGAGTTCAGACTGTCCAAATGAGTGTGTGTATGCTCGCATGTCTCCTGTGTGAGGATCCATCATGTGTTTGAATGTTAGGCGACAGGAAAGGAACACATTTCACTACTCGAGACCTGAAGTCCCTCGGCTTCTGCTTTTGTGACACCCTGCTCGACTACTATGATCCAGATCCATCAAAGGTGAGAGATAAAGCAGCATGTCTACTGTACAACCTATGTAGAAATGTAGACTCCTCACAATTGTGTGCACCAAAATATACATGGACACTGTTTTTAAAAGCTTGAATTGTGTTATGCTGTGCCCAGTTGCATACAACTACTTGGGCTAAGGTTTCCCTTAAATATTTATCTAATTATGTCTTAGAGTTGGATAAAATCACAATAATACTTTTCCCTTTGCTACTTAAGTATTCCCTTATACGTTGCTAGAATGTCGTTAGTCACCATTTTCCTCAGAACATTTTAAGGGACCAGTCTCTTAAAAGTGAAATCATTTGTGCAACATAAGACAATATCTGAATTTATGGTGATTAAAGAGGAGTAGATACCAATACACATTTTCCAGGACAGGGAAAACACACAGGACCTTTGTTAGTGAGTATATGAGTATAGATATGAGTTGACCGCCAGTCTATCTTCAAAATCTCTATTATGATATACTGTACATATACATATACATACGTTATAATTACATTATACAGTATATCATATTTTTCACGGAGAACAACTTTCTCATCTTCTGTCCAGTTTGCCTTTTTGTTCTGTCTTTGTTGTCCATTTTAGAGAAGCCAGCTAACACATGAATGAAATAATGTTGTCAAGTAACGTTAAAAGATGATGATGTGAACAAAGTGTTACCGTGGTGACTGAAGTGCACGTGCTGTATTATGACTTAGCTTGAGTCTAAACACTTGGGCAAGGAGACAACCTGCGAGGCTTTGTGCAACGCTCCTGAATGAACCCCTGAGCTTTGGGAAGTATTTTACATCAGGGACAAACTTAAGTTTAAAACTTAAGGTAGTTAATGCAAACCGGGCACAGGTATTTAAGTGTGTGTGTGTGTGTTTCATTTCAGACCACTTACTGTCTGACAGAGCTGTCAGCGTTGTTGAGAAGGGAGGTCAGAGAGAGGCTGGGCAAAGATTTGGGCACTGAATGTAACTTCTCTGTGACCGACCTGGAAACCAGGTGATCAATTATTGTTATTATCTCATATACACAATATGAGATATGTATAAAATGTGTTCTCATGCAGAAGTTGAATCGTGTTTTTAAAAAATATATATATTTCTTGTTTGCTTTCACAGCACCAGTGGTTCAAATAGTTCAGAGTCTGACGAACTCCCAGTTCATTTACTGAACCATCCAGAGGTACACTGACATACATCTACTCTCCCGTGGAATAGTGTTGTTACACAACTGTGCTATTGTCCTCGTGGAGTTAATATCACATTTGGATGTAAAAATCCGTTTTGAATCATGTCTTCTCTTGTGTCAGTTTATCTCATGCTCCTTCTCTCCTCCGCAGCAAACTCCAGTGAAGAAGAAAAAGAAACGCTTGAGGAGTTGTAA
>CALSCE010009442.1:17623181-17687501 GCA_943593645.1 Bovichtus variegatus | reverse complement strand
TTATCCTGCTCGATATGCTTCGACATACTGAAAAGCCCTGTGACTCTCCAGTGTGGCCACAGCTACTGTATGGACTGTGTGAATGGCTACTGGGACCAGGAGAGTCCCTGCACGGTTTACAGCTGTCCCCAGTGTAGACGCACTTTCAACCTCAGACCTGTGTTGAACAAGAACACGGTGCTGGCTGAGTTGGCAGGTAAAATGTCAGGAGATACCCCCGCTCCTGTGGAGGGTGAAGTCGGCCCGGGGGACGTGGAGTGTGATTTCTGCACTGTGAGGAAGCTGAAAGCTGTCAAGTCTTGCCTGGTGTGTCTGGCGTCTTACTGTGCTACTCACTTGCAGCCCCACTACGTGTCCGAGGCCTTCAAAAGGCACAAGCTTGTGGAAATCTGCGTCTCCATACAAGAGAAGATCTGCTCCAAGCATGACAAGCTGCTCGAAGTCTATTGTCGCAGTGATGGTCAATGCATTTGCCTGCTTTGTGTGATGGATGAACATAAAGGTCACGACACTGTCTCAGCTGCAGCAGAGAGGAACGAGAAACAAGTAAGACTCTTTTTTTTTTTTTTAATGTTGTACATGTTTGGTAAGTGTAACACTAACGCACCACACAACATGATTTTATTTTCAGAAACAATTTGGGAAGAAAAAACAAAAATATCAGCAGGGAATACAGAAGTCAGAGAAGCAGCTGAAGCAGCTGAAACAGAAACTGAGAGCACTGCAGGTGAGTTGTCTTGTACTTTTTCTTATCTGACTTAAATGCATGTATCCCTTTCCTTTTAAACTAGGGCTGCAGGAGTATGGCAAAAAAATATATAACCATGATTATTTTTGATCAATATTGAGATTGCGAATATTTATCATTGTTATTCATTGATATTAGCGACAATATACACATTTAAATAAACAGAGCACTGCTTTCACTTACATGTTCTGCTACATTTCTGTTTATGTACCGATAAGGGCGGCACAATATTGGACATTTTGGATAGATTTTTTGGCAATAATTCCTCCTCTCCAAAACAAACAGACCCGGTAATTAAAACCGGAAAAAACACTGAATAAAACAGTTTCACGATGCATGCACAAAGCTAATATGAAATAGACCTTTACCTTGATTACAGTTAGGGATTTCTCTAGTTTTGAAAATCGTTGGAAACAACTCAACAAAATATCTCTCTGGTCTAGTCGTGTTTAGACATTTTAATGACGAAATCTTACATATTATACCTTTAGAATAACTGACATTTGCAATTTTTTTTACTCCACTGTCAGTGTTCTGGAGATGCAGCGGTTGATCAAAATGAGAAAGCCTTTGCCGAAATTGTCGAGATGGCGGATAAAAGGCGTCGTGACATGAAAGAGCTGATCAGAGTTCAGGAGAATGCTGCGGTGAGCCGAGCTGAGGCGCTCGTGGATCGGCTGGAGAAGAACATCTCTGAGCTGAGAAACGGAGAGGATGAACTGAAGCAGCTGTCACTCACTGAGGATCACATTCATTTCCTGCAGGTACACAGACAGTCATACGCACGGATTATTTAGTGAGTAGGGCTTTAGTTCATTTTGTGCTTCTCTTTTCGTGTGTTTCTAGCGCTGCCAGTCCATTTTTGTCTGTCCAGAACCTGACCTGTTCTCTGATTTCGACATCCAACTACACACACCTTTTGACTTTGTGACAAAGGCTATTTCTGACTTGAGAGAGCAAATGGATAACATGGCCAAAGCTATTGCAGAAATATCTCAGACAAGTAAGAAATATTATAGTTATATATATATATATATATATATATATAATTATGTGATATTGTATAAATAGCCGGTTTAATAAAAATGTTCTTTTGTCATGTTTTCTGTTTTTAGTTCAAGCTGATCCTGACCCTCAGACAAGACAAGAGTTCTGCCTTTGTGAGTCATGAGTATGTTTGAATAGACCACTGTGCTTTCCTTACAATATACGCCTGACGCCTCACACTGAATTACAATCACTTCTATATTTCAGATTCCTGCTGCCTCAGTTTGGATCCCAACACGGCATATGAAAACCTTTTGCTCTCAGAAGGAAACCGCAAAGTAACCTGGATTAAAAAAGCCCAGAGGTATCCATACCACCCGGATAGATTTATCAAATTTGATCAAGTGTTGTGCACTGAAGGTTTATCTGGAGCTTGCTACTGGGAGGTTGAGTGGCGGGGGATCAGGGTTGAGGTCGCTGTGTGCTATAAAGGGGCAGAGTTGGATGAAATGGGCTTTGGACACACACATCAGTCCTGGTGCATTTCCCTTTCAAATTGTGGTTGCACCTTTTGGCACGGTGGAATCAAAACCAAAGTACCCATCCACTGCTCCTCCACTGTTGGAGTGTATCTGAACCATAAGGCAGGGAGTCTGTCCTTCTACAGCGTGTCTGATTATGGTGCAATGATGCTCCTTCACAGAGTTCACACCACATTCTCCCAGCCTCTGTACCCTGGGCTCATGGTCGGCAGAGGGGCCTCAGCTAGGATAGTGTCACCAAAGTAAAGGGCATCCACTGTCAAGGTAGCTCGAGTGAAGTGAAGCAGTATGTTTTTTTTCTCTGGGCACTGTTTTGTGTGTGCTTTAAACACCAGTGCTAAAAAGGCGATTGTTCCAAAAGCATTGTTTGTTGATAATTTCTGATCATTTGATTGTATTCTTTAAAGTGTTTGTGTTTTTTTTCTTCAGTAAAAGACTAAAGAAAATAAGGAGAATGACGTGAGGTTTTTGTGTGGATGTTACATGTTTCTCTTCCTGTAATGGAAACTTTAAATACAGCATTTTATTACATGTGAATGTTACAGTTAGAGAGAGAGTAAGTAGAACAATTATATGTACAAATATTCATAACTAACAGAAGTCGGATTTAATAATCAATAAAATTCCTAAAACAGTATCAGAGAAATGTTTCATTTTATTCTGACAAATAATAGTATATGGCCTCATTTAAAAAATAAATAAATCAGAATATTTACACATCCAGAGACAAAAGACAGGATCAACATTAGCATTCATTCTGTCATGTTTCTGGCCATCTGATGAATGTAAGTCCAATATTCACTTTACCTTTAGCACTATTTGGGTCTCAACCAACTCCTGAGAAGAATATCTGTGTTCACCAGATAATTGTTAACGTTATCTGTTAAAGGTAGCAGGCAGCCTACATTTTTCACTTTAACCTGCTGAAGCTGGAAATGCAGTTCATTAGGAGAGCGGTGAAAGTGAACCAAAACGGTAAAGTTGCGTCTGTTGAACCAAAGCAATCATCGGAAAGACACAACAATGCTCTGTGGAGCTGAGAGGGACTTCAAATCACAGTCAGCACGACTGTGTCACTGAGAACAAGTTGCCAACAACAAGCCACTCCTCCTTCAGAGAAAGTGAAAATATCTCCAGTCAGGCATTGTTCGACTGCTCCATCTGTTTACAGTTACTGGAGGATCCTGTGACGACGGCCTGTGGACACAGTTACTGTATGAAATGCATCAATGCATGCTGGGATGTACGTAATAACAGAAGAAAGAGTTACAGCTGCCCTCAGTGCAGGCAGACTTTCTCCCCGAGGCCTGTCCTGAAGAGGAACACACTCCTGGCTGCCCTGTTGGAGGAACACAGGAGGAAAAACAGGGAAAATGCTGCTGCTGCTGCTGCTGCTGCTGACGACACCTATGCTGCGCCTGGCGATGTGCAGTGTGACGCCTGCACAGGGAGAAAAAGAAAAGCTTGCATGTTCTGTCTCGTGTGTTTGGCCTCTTACTGTGAGACTCATCTGAAGCCTCACTTAGAGGTGCCACCATTAAAAAAACACAATCTGATTAGAGCCACTGCATGGATCAAAGACAGCATCTGTATGATGAGTGAGGCAACAAATGCACAAAACACAATATTTGTATAATTATCCTCTTACAGATCTTAAATGCCTGCATGCATGGTCTCCTTCTAACAAGTGAGCTCAGCCTTTTAAAATAGCACATCAAAGAAGCCTTAGAAACACACACATGTGGTAACACACTTCTTGAGCCCTGGTGCTTTCTATGTGAGCAGGAACTCGCACGCTGTAAATTCAGAGGGGATCTACACCAATGGATGACCTGATGACCCCGGGTCAACTTGTTTCTCTTCACACGACCCAGATCCCGTCTGTTTTATCAATGCCTTCCTTCTTTAAACTTAAAACATCTGTTTCGTAAAGATTACAAAACTATAAGGTTACATTTCATAAAGCTTTAATACCACAATTTTCCCATGACATTGCACATATGAGATGAAATATTGATTTTGCACAGAATGTTGATCTTGCAGTATCAATAATGTAAGGAAAATGTTTGACTTGTTTTGAACAAGAAAATGGGGGGAAAAAAGTAAACCTCTAAAAAAATCTAGTTGCGTATCATATGTTGCAGAATAACTGAATGAATGCAGAGTAGGCCAGGAGTATTGTGAACATCTTGTATTTGTTTGTCCTTGGCAGGGTTTCCAGGCGCTGGGTGACCTCCCTGTGTCCACAGACTCACGAGAACAACCTGCCATGCTGACAGATTTTGTCACTGCACAAATAGATAAACTGAAAAATATGTGCAACAAAGAAAAGAAAGAAGTATTCAGCCACTCTGAAGACAATATGTGTAAGTATAGCCAGTTCTAAACCTACTAATTAATCTGGTCTGTATATGTTCTGTTATTGTATTGACGGAATGATCAGTGGTTTTTTTCCCTTTTCCTCACAGTGTCAAAAAAGCCTAGGCTGCACGAGACAACAATATCAAGGACATACCTTTTGACCAGATATAAGGGTAAGCTCGACGTTAACTCACTTTGCACAAATATCAGCACAAACATACGTGAAAATCTTCACCAGCTAAACGAGTGTTTCATCGTTTCCCTGCAGGCTCCACCATGGAGGTGGATCCCAACACTGTAGCTGCATATCTTTGCTTGTCTGACAGAAACAGAGAGATATCGTGGAGTGACACGGACCAGGCTCACCCTGATCACCCCGACAGATTCACCTTCTATCACCAGGCTCTGTGCAAAGAGAGCTTTGAGTGCAGCAGCTACTGGGAGGTGGAGTGGGATGGTGGCGTTGTCGATTTGGCCGTGTCGTACAAAGGCATTAAAAGAAAGGGTTCAGGGAAAAGTTGCTGTTTCGGCCACAATGAGCTCTCCTGGAAATTAACCTGCTCTTCGTCCGGCTGCACGTTTTGGCACAATAATCTTCACAGAGGCCAGATTCCTCCGGTTCTCTCCCGCAGAGTGGGCATTCACCTTGATTACAAAGCAGGAACACTGGACTTCTACAGTGTTTCTGACTCAGTTTAACAAGGCTGCACCGAGTCCAGACCACCTTCATTGAACCTCTTTATGCTGGGTTTTCTGTTGATTTAGGTTCAACACTCAAAATATGCATCTAAGCTAGTCTATATTAAAACATGTTATCTGCAGAACCTCCAGCTATTAATGATTCAGAGATAGAAACTAGAATCTGCCTCTCAGTTTTATGCCTCCGCCGACCAGTCAAGATGCAGTTTACCTCCACGTCTGACCAAAATGCCATCACTTTTTATCCTAGACATTTGTGTAAAATTGTCATAATAAGCATATACATTTTTGAGTTACGGCCAAAATCGCATTTTTCAGAGGTCACAAAGACTTTGACCCGTGACCTTTTACCACCAAAATCTCTATCCTTGAGTCCAAGTGGACATTTGTGCCAAATTTGGAGAAATTGTCTCAAGGCGGTCCTGGCATATCGCGTTCACGAGAATGGGACGGATGGACGGACAACCAAAAACAATGCACAAGAGTAGGAATCATATTTACATATGCAATGTTTTGCATATTTGACTGTGTGAGTTTAAAAGTATGTATGTATAGATTAATACAGTATTTAGCAGGCAACACAGTATATTGGTAATTTTTTTATTGAGAATCTTGATAATGAAAGCAAAAAGTGGAAAACAGAAATGTCTTCTGGTATATGTGTTTTGCGCTGTGTCAGGGTTTCATGTTTGTGTTGTGTTGCTTGTTGTGTATGTTGGATGACCACAATGGAAATAAGCCATTTAGGGTTTGCTCTTGCATTGATGATTGTAAATACTGCTTATTCTGCATTGTTCACTACCAAACAAAGCAAACTAATCAATTAAGCATTGCTTTTGCTTTATTGTAATAGACTCAAATAAAGGACCATGCCTTACTAATGATACGTCCATCATTTATTAGTTTTATTGTTCTATTATTTACATTTTATGTTGCTAAATTTGATTTGCAAATGTATCTCAAAATAAATCCCTCTTATACAAGCCATGCTCACAAAAGTCAAATAACAGTCCACAGTTACAGTAAGGGACAACAAATATATGTACATTCCAAGTTGTTCATTTTTACAGTTCAGCACACAAAAGTCACAGATTTTGACATGGTAACATGCAGCGCCAGCGCCACCAACAGTAGATTTCGTAATGAAGACCGTCATAAAATAGATTCAATGGAGGCGTTTGTGTAGGAGCGCTCCACAGTGTCGTAGAAGCGCAGACAGGCCTTGTAATACAGCAGCTTCTCAGCCAGAGGGCTGACGGTCAGTGCTTTACCCTGCACACTCAGGTCTTTGTACCTGCACACAAATCAATAAGAGTGACAGTGTTCATTATGCAAAACTAATAATCTCATTGTAACCTGTGTTCCACCTTGTAGCCCAGATAGTCAGAGATAATACTGTACCTGTTAGATACACGCCAAAACACGAGGGTATTTACAGCCATCAGTGAGGCCAGGAGGAAGAAAAATCTCTCCAGATTCCCATCATGCAGTGTGTTCGGGTAGAAGTTACCTGTAAACAAGTATCGCTGTCGTCACATCAACATCTTGTGCTCAAAATCATTGTTGTTGTTCAATCAAATTCCAGTGTCATTTTCATTTATCATTGGAAGAAAACATTCTATAGTATTTGTACTCATTTTACCTCCAGAGAGAAAGTACACTAGCTGAACGATGAAGGCTCCCAGAAAGCAGCCCCCTCCATAGGACAGAGTGAGGAAGTGCAGAGAAATCCCTCTGATGTGACTCGGGGTCAGCTGGAAAGATATGAGGGAGCCTGCCAGGCAGGAAGCAACAGCAGAAAGGTTTCTTCATCTTTCCTGCAGCATACTTGTGACATACAGAGCAACATTTCTGACCGCTGCGAATGCCAACTGCCTTGGATTTCAATTGTTTTGTTGTGTTTGATAAATCAGAAGTTTTTGGGCAAGATGCACCATGTCCGACATGCGTTAAATAAAATAATGGAGGCCTTAAATCTGTCACTCACATGCAGGGGTGACGAGAGCCTCGGCGAGACCAAGTAGGATGTACTGAGGAGCCAGATGGAAACACGGCATGGATGACACTTGCAGAACTTTCCCAGACAGCGTCTGCTCCACCAGAGGGTATGCCTTCCGATGCAGCTCAGACAAACCTGCCACCAGGACCGACAGAGTGGCACACGCATGGCCCAGAGCTGGAAGGGGAGGATGGACAGGGAGGGGTGATGAGAGAGGGGGCTGCAGAATAATTACAGGAGGAAGAAGAGGGAGGCAGAAGAGCGAGAGAGACATTAGAATGATGTGTGCATTAGTGGGGATGTGCATGCGTGCAAAAAGAAATACTCACTGATGACTTTTGCAGGTGACAGAGGAGTTTTTTCCATGGAGAGGTAGCAAGTGGTCACACACTCGATCAGCGGGGCTAGGAGCAGCAGAGGGAGGATGCTGATCACATTCATGGCACCGATGGGCAACAGGAGGCTGGTCAGGTGAAGGTTTGAGTTCATTGTCTGTATGTAGTAACCTGAGGGAATCTGTAAGAAACATATTCTTAGCCTCGTTGCATGTGATAAAACATGGACATGATCCTTTCGCATGTTTTATGATAAAGTTCCATTATATTCCCAGTGACGTGCCTGTGTGATGCAGGCTCTGTAAAGCAGCTGAAGGCCATAAAGAGGGAAGAGCTTGGCCAGGACTTTGACGTTCTCTACATGTGTTTCGCTGTAACGGCCGCCATTGTTCTCCTTGGCCCGGTCCAGCCAAGAGCCCACATCTCCACTCAGGTGGCGATAGTGGAGGCAGCACATCTTGAGAGAGTTCAAGAACACTCCCAGTGTGGTCAATAATGATCCAGCTGCAGTATGACAGACACACAAAGGAACAGAGAAGTGTTCATTTGGGGCAATTCGTTACAAGTTAATGTGGCGTTACAAGTACAAACAAGCAGAGGTTTGACCAAGTCATTGTTTTAGAAGTCACAAGTGAGTCCCAAGTCAAGTCCCAAGTCCTAAACAAGTCATAACTCATCTCCGTCTGTAATCTTCGACCCGCACGCATTGCATACTGCAATTAGTTTTTTGATGACTACAACATAGTTTTTGTATAAAAAAACAAAATGTTCTTTGTTATAATTTTTTCCAGCTAGTCTAAGTCAAGTTGCAAGTTTTGATTTTGTGAAGTCGAGTCTAAGGTCATCAAATTTGTGACTCGTGTCCAGGTCATGTGACTCGAGTCTACATCTCTGCAAACAACTACGGTATGTAGCGTGTCTGAATACTATAATTACTAAATCATTTGATGTCTCTACTTTGTGCACAGTGTGTTACCTTTCTTGGGTTTGTAGGTGAGTTTGTTCCGCATCATGTGAATAGCGATTAGAGCCAGCAGCACAGAGGTGAAGGGGATAAGGAAGCCCAGGTTTTTGCCCACAGACTGCTGGATGTATGCAATGCCCAGAAACACGACAGTGGAATTCAGGTTGACCAACCAGTAGAACCTAATCATAAATAAAACAAATATCACACTCACTTCCTTCATGAGCGTACTGATTTCAGATGGAAACATTACTCATAAGTAGACACATTTTTATCGCAATTTAGTCTGATGGTCAGTCCACCACTAAACTTCAGACTAAAATATCTCAACAACTTTTTAATGAATTTCCATGTACGGGCATTCATGGTCCCCCAAAGATGAATCCCACTTTGTTGATCCTCTATCGTCATCATTAGGTTGGTATATAGTGCAATATATTGACAATTATTGATCATGAAATTTGGTACAAACATATATATTCTCCTAGGGATGAATTGTTAATTATTCATTTGTTAATTATAATAATTCAAATGACCCCTACCACCCAAGTCCCACTTGTGGGGCATTAGAGTTCCTGTTTGTTCTCAGTAATAAACCAAGTACTTGCAACGTCTAGTTTCTTGTCTCCATGTAGAATAACTGGACCGTAAACAACGTCAATAGGAAGACTTGTGAAATGAAACTGATCACAGTAACAATATCAATGGACTGTTGGGAGTCTGATCATTCGCTACCCACGTGAATGACTGTATTCAGATGGCAACACCACCCACCAGTTGAAGAAGGACAGGAGCTGGTGCTGATTGTAGCACTGCAGGCTATAGGCTCCCATGGGACAGAGGATGGCCCGGATGCCGCCGATGCCCAGTGCAGCAGCCAGGAGACCGGTGTAGAACAAGATCTGCTGCTCCCGAGGCTCCAGCCGGTGCGTCATGTGATGAGTGTCAATGTAGAAATCCTCGAACGGAAATGCCACCACGGGCAGCATGGCTGTGCCTAGAAAGCACAGTCATGGCTCTTTTTATTACGATCAGCATTATTATCATACGTTTGCTTTTTTATTTGTTTCGAATACTTTTTTTTTCTCCTTTCAGTTGTATTATGTTTATGAAATTAATTTAGTTAGTTTAATTGTTTATTTAACTTGGGTTCTTGTTTCTTATTTGTTAGAATTTCCCCTTCCCTAGTGGTTTAGTATGTAATCCGACTTGTACCCGTGTGTGACCAGTGCTGGGGCGGATGAGGGAGGTCGGCCATGTAACAAGTTAGAGTAGGACCTGTAAATAATATGAATCTGAATGTAAACAAGGATGGATTGTTGGGCATGTACGGGGGAATTAGTGGGTCTGCAGGGTATATGAAGGTGTGGTTTGTTAGCTTTTGTTATTTTTGATATAATATCTCTAACCTTAGTGCGTTCTTTTTTCTTTCAGATGTTGTTGTGGTTCCTTTCATCCTTTTCTTTTGTTTGTTTTATTTCTTTCCTATTCACTTTGGTTATACCTATGACATGATGGTGAAGCATGTGTATTTAAAAAAAGAACTACTAACGCTTTTGAAATGAGCTCAAACTAAAGGTTAAGATTTACAATGACTAATGTGTCAGATATTTGTGCATCTTTCTTTTTCATGTCACATATCCAGATAAATATCCTGCCTTTTTAACTGGCAGATTTTTACCCCACATTACATTTACATCTACTCTTACATTATAACAGAAAAAGACTCCAAGATACTAAATCCCTTTTTAAACAAGTTATATAGATCCATCATAAGTTTCATCACATCAGACACGATGTATAAGCCTTTGATTGTGTCTTACCAAAGAAATGCAGGAAGGCACACAAGTAGAGCACCTTGGACCTTCCCAGGCAGGTCTCTGCAAACCACCCGACCAGAACAGGGGTCAGGGTGCTGGCTCCTATGAAGCACAGGTTGACTGTCGCCGCCAGGTAATTATTATAGCCCAGCTTCACAGTGCAGAAGAGGATCGTGTTGCATACAATCCCAAAGAAAGTGAATCTCTCACACAGCTCCACAAGCAGCACACAGATGATAACTTGGAGCTTCTTGTGGGATTTCCTTGGTGGTCCACGGTCTGGACGAGGGGCCCGGGAGAGTCGACGCAGTTGGCCTCTGCCCTCTGGCAGTCTCTGGATGTCTCCTGCCAGCATACCACCTGGCCAGCGAGCTGGCTGCTGGGCTGCTCGGTTGGCTGGATGCAGTCAATAATGCAAGCAGAGCTCTGAAGGTGGACTCCTGCCCTTCGAGGATAGAACCAGTAGAGGCCAGAGCTGGAATCCCTCACCCCGGTGTGACTCTGGAGACATGTAGTATCCGACACACCTTCCTGCATTCTGGTGGTTAAATGTCCTCCTGTGTCATAATCTTACTCAGAACTGTGGACGCCTTACAGGGATCTGACACATTATAGAAAATGATATCCAGGAGGAGTGCTGGGTGGGAGCGATGTAGAGAGTGTCCCCGAAATGTTTCTCTAATTACCGACAATCATGTCATGTCATGACATGTGGTTGTTTTTTTTTTTGTTTTTTTCATGAATGACTTATACAGAGCAATGGTGGAAAGTAACATTTACTCAAGCGCTGTTCTGAAGTATAATTTTGAGGTACTTGAGTATTTCCATTTTATGCTACTTTATACTTCTACTCCTTTACATTTCAGAAGGAAATATTGGACTTTTTTACTTCACTTAATTTATATGACAGCTTTAGTTATTTTACAGATTTAGATTATTATTACAAAATATAATCAACAAATAAATGTATGTTAAGTAAAAATGAGCCCCACTTTTACCAGCTGAACATTAAATTGATACAACAATGCATGAAAAACATATACCAATAATATACATGATCAGGAAACAGGTTATTCTGCAAAACAAGTTGTTTTACTTTTGTTACTTTAGGTCTATTTGATGCTTACACTTCCATACTTTTACTTTAATAATGTCGTATTGCTACTTTTACTTGAGTAAAAAAAGATCTGCGTATTCTTCCACCTCTGATACAGAGTTACTGTAATCTAGCTGTATGCTGTTAGATTTTGATTAAAAACTTTTGAATAAAATCCTGTTTATCTGAAACTCAATAATTGTTTGCAATGAACAAAGTCATAGATTAAATGACAATCAACAACTCAAGGACACACAATGCCTAAGCAGCGGGCTTCAGCATTAAACGTCAAGACACAAGACATTAGTTTGCTGCTGCAGGTTATAATAATAAAGACTTACAAAATGCCACATCTCTTTGTGAAAGCAGTGCTTCAGTGTACAAGCTCAAATTGGAACGCTTGCTGGTAATTAGACTGATAGTGTTAAGTGGGAGTGAGACAGAGTGCACGGGCAGGTCGACTTCAACTGGATCAGGGCTGCTATATAAACAATACCTGCCTGTTATTACAGTAGGGAGTAAACTTATTGTCTGAAGCGCAACCAAAAAGAATAAGAATAACACTGGAATAATATTTTTACAAAAGCTGAGGGAAAACGAATACACCTTTTTCACTCAGAAATGTTTGGTGTCACCAAAATAAGATGAAACAAATCCCATTACAGAATCTGTCGTTTCTGTAATCTGTTGTTTTCTGTAGGCCTAAATATTATTTTCAGATGTTTAGAAAGTGTATAATTGAGTAGAAACCTTATGAAAGCACTCCTGATTGTAGGTACAATTATAGTCAAGGTGGAAATTAAGAGATTGAAAATCAAAAAGCTATAGGGTAAATAATGTTATAGTGCAAAGGTATGGTCATTACAGTATAATGATTGTGGAAGTGTGGGATAATATAATATAACAATGTTACATGGTCCCCTTTATATTATAATATACATATACTATATATATATATATATATATATATACTATATAGTATATAGTATATATATATAGTATATATATACTATATATATATAGTATATATATATACTATATATTTTGTTTTACATTATGTCACATTTGTCTCATTTGTTTGGTAATAAGCTATAATATTTACAAACATTACTTTGTGTCATTTTCTGACATACCAGACTGTTTTAAATCAATAATAACTATTAGTTTTGAGAACATTATTTTGATGTAGACGACGTGCAGACATATGTAATATTTATTATAACTTTATAACTGATAAAGAAAAACAGTTGAAGAGACAAACGTGTGGCGTCAGGCTTCACCATGGTTACAGGAGCAGCGTTCGGCTGAGCGTGGGGCCGTGGTGTATCATGGGAAGAAAAAGTTGTTTGCAAAGCAAATCAGTTCCAGCGTTGGTAAAAAACGACGGGTACTACAGCGAGACTTTTCTTCAAATATACGCACAAAGGTGGGTAATACAATGTTTGCAGTTCTTTCACAGTTAGCAAGAGACATTGCAGACATCCACTGTGGAGTTAGCTAGCATACTATGTACATTACACGTTAGTAGCACGTTAGATAATAGTAAAGCTAAGTTGGCTAACCAACGCTACTGCTAGCTGTTTCTTTTGAGTGCTAACGTTAGCCCCACTTTGCTAAACGTTTACATTAGCATCAGCTACTTAGTTATGTGTGTGTTATGTGCGTCACCGAAAAGCTGCATATGTTTGTTTGACATTAGCTAACAATTAAAACGCACACATAACTTATGGAAAGCATTCTCATGTGTTGATCTTGTGTTTTTCAAAGCAGACATTGTCTAGCAATGTCTGGAGCGAGGATGCCGAACTGTCCTGCCTCTGCTTCTAAATGCTTCAGCTCGACCCCTGTCAAAACTAGCCAAGGGAAAGACCCGCACACATCCAAGGGCTTGGACGACGGCGTCCTGTCCGACGAAGAAGACACGTTCTCTCTGCTCTCTCCTATCTACCATGACAGTTTTGACAGTGATGAAGACCTGGATCCTAGCCCAGCTTCGCAGACTTCCCCCAGGCAGAGCGACAACTCCAGACTCAGCCTGTCACCAGTCAGGTACTGCGGAGTTTTTCAAGCCTAAGATACTTTCTTAACCGAGTCAAATACCACAGACTGCATGATTCAGACAAAATGGAAGTATGCAATACAATATGTATAATTGGAAAACTGGTTCTGTTATAGATGTGAGCTACCAAGAACACTTTCAGTGCAGATGTTGAATGCAGCTGTGGAGCCTGCAGGTTCACCCACTCTCAGTGCATGGGAAAGGTGGCTGGTGAACAAAGCCAAAGAAGACCGTTTACAATCGGAAAAGCAAGCAGAGGAGGCAAGACCCAGTTAATTACCATTCATATCACTGTATAACTACTGAAATGGTTACTATACATATGTTCCTTTGCTTTTTGTAAGTTTCTATATGTTTTCTAGTCATAGTCCCCCCCCTTGTTTCCAAATGAGTCTTACTGCGAAACATACTTTCTTATTGAATCTCAACATTTTTTATTCCTTGAATTAGGAGCGGTTACAGAAGGAAAAGAAAGCACAAGAAGAAAGGAAGCTCGAGCAGAAAAAGATAGTCATGGAAGAGAAGATCCAAGAATGGCTGAAGATGAAAAGAGAACAGGTAAACGACTGCTACTTTAAACTCACTAAAACCACACAAAGCACCATAGCAGATTTGAAGAATGAATTTGTCACAATTGTGTTTGATTACATAGTAAGGCTACACTATCCAATACTGACATGTATGTTATTTGTTTTCTTCTTTCAATCTCAGGAGAAGCAAGAACAACTTCTAAAACTGAGCAAAGAGGAGGAGGAGATACAGAGGCAGCACGAGAAACAGAGGGAGGTTGAACAGAAAGCTCAACAAAAATACAAAGACTGGCTGCAGAAGAAGAACCAAGAAAAAATTGAAATGGAAAAGAAGGACAAAGTAATGTGGATTGTTGTCTTAGTTATTCTGCTTTTAATGACAATATTTTAAAGATAAATGTCATGTGATTATTGAGGAGCAGAAACAGACAGATTCTGACAGATATTTTTAAAAAAAATCTTGACAGGAGAACGCTGCCCTGAAGGAGGAGCAGGAGAAAGAGCGCCGCAAAAGGGCAGGGGAGAAGTTTAAGGACTGGCTGGCAAAAGCCAATGAAAAAAGCAGAGCGAGTCCCAAGTCATCTTGCTACCCAACAAGTAAGGTCTTTTCCGTTGTTTGGGAATTATTAACTAGGCTTTATCATTTTTGGACTAACAACCACCCTATAAATAATAAATGTATAGTAGTAAATATCTATCAAACATTATTGTAAATAATTAAAATTATAATTAAAAAAAAAAATAATAATGTTATTAATTAAAACGCTTTGAAAGTCTTTTTTATTCCACATCTCCTCTCTTGCCGTAGCGTGAAGCTGGAAATCTAGAATTCACATTTTTTGTGTAAATAAGTTAACCAAAACATTAGTATAAATAATTAAAGTTTCATTAAGACAAAAATAATCCTGATGATGTATAAACTTTATTTTTTAAATTACCGTTAGGGCACATAGTTACTAAACAAAATGTATTTTCCAGTGCAGCAGGAAATAGCTCATTTAAAATTTTAATAATGATAATAGTTTTATAATAAAGATAATAATAATGTTTTTCTTCAGTACATTTAATAACAAAGTTAAAAACCAAAAAAAACATGCATTGATATAAGATTGTTGGAACAGGAAATGATTTATTTGCCACAGGATCTTTTTCCAAGATGTTTTCCACAATCATTGTTTTATTTGACCATTTATTCAACCAATGTTGGTCAAATTGTCTTATTTTCATATTGTCATGTTTAATAAGTTATGATCGTTATGATATTGCAGAAAACATAAAGAAACTGGTGATTACTTCTCAATTGAAGCCACATTCATACAAAGTGTTGCCTTAATGGCTTTAAAGGCCGCTGGATTGATGATAAACAACTCTATTTAAAATCCTAGTTCAGCACAGTTGCATCACTGTGTGATTATTGTTGCAGATGTGTGATGTTATGTCATATTTGACACCTTCAGAATCCAAAGAATTGCATTTTGTGGCTAGAGTTTTCTTTGCAGGTATTCACATACAATGTTAGTTCCTTTTCAAAGGGCTGTGGTAATCCTTAAAACAAAATCCCCAATATGTCTTTTTTTAAAGATCATAATTGGATTGCATCTCTACAGCAATATACAGTAATTGTTTTTATCTTCAGACTCCATCAAATGTGTTTTTTGTGAGCGTATTAGTTTCATTTGCCGAGCTGATATTTGTTATGTATCTGTATCGTATTGCTTTGATTTCTTCTAGGTCCCTACGAAAAATCCCACCCTTCACCCAGCTTCTACAATCCAATCCCCTGGAAGCCGATTCACGTCCCTACTCCCGAAACATCACTGAGTAAAACATCTGGCAAGAAACCTCAGAAACAAAGAAAAAGCCAACAAAGCCCCAGCACCGCATTTAGAATGAGAAACTCTGCGAGTGCAGCGCAGGTGCTGCAGAGGAGATGACACAGCAGACCGGCGTCTATGACTGATACGGTAGCTTAGTTACGGCTCAAATATGATTTCATCATCCACCACAGCTCCTGAACTGAGACTCTGCTGAATCACAGAAGTATTTCTGTTCTGTAATATATATGTGGTAATTAAGCTACCATATCTATATTTTAGTTTGTTGTATTGTTATACACTGGAGTGATTTTGTACTCGCTCAAATGAGTTTGTACGTAACGATGTCTGTTGCAGATTTTTACATAATTTTTTACGATGTAAGATAAGATGTTTATAATTTATTCTGATACTTCAGTCAGCTTTCATACCATAATAATGGCTAGCATAAATGTCGTCATGGCTGGACATTTAAAAGCCTGGAGTTGATTTTGTTTTATCCTGTAATTTAATCAGTTTTGCTATTTGGATAAAAAGAGGCATTATCAAACTAATTTTTCTCTGTTGTCCTTGTCTTATTTGTGCCATCACTAAATGGTCAACAAAAAAAAACACATTACATTTAATAAGGCATCAACCACACAACAGAAAGAAGGTGGCTGCTGGTCACAGCCAAAGATAGTCTCAGCTTGGTCAAGTGCCCCTCACACTCACACATTGTTCTGTGTCCAGCTGTGCCTTGTTCTTCTGTGGGCTGAGATGACGACAGAACAAGTGAGGGGGTGGAGAGAGAGACTGATTCAGAGCAGTATGCTCATTCTGTGTTAACATCTCACTGTGATATCAATGTATGCAGCCTGAGGTAAAATCATTTACATTTCACTTCATGTTAGATTATCCTGTCTTTAGCTACATCATTTCAAAGTGTCTGTCGTGTTTTGTTCCGGCTCATGCTACGCTTAACCTCTCTCTGTTGTTGAGTGCTGTGGAATGTGTTAGTTGACAGCAGTCAGCCAGAGGGCTAATAGTTTAGGACGTTTTTAAAGGTACAACAACATTCTGGGGTCCAAAGGACAGCTGTTAAGACAAATGTCAAGTGTTTACATTCTGTCAGGAGAAGTTGAATTGTAGGAGTGGTTTAAGCTATTTGTTCAGTGGTATTTGCACAAAAAGCCTTGTAAGGAAAAGTCAGCCACCAGCACTTTGGCTCTCTGTGCAACTTTGACTCTGAACTGTTCAGGAGTCACAACCAGTTAGTTATAAAACCAACTAGAGCAAAATCTGTCTAAATCTATCTAACATCTACATATTTATATCGGAGCCAGAACTTTTGGTAACGAACGATGTTTCAGGTGACTAAGTTTTAATTCTGCCTCTTCCAGGTACTGCGTCCTGTTACAGAGCCTGAACAGAAAACCCATATCCCAAGATGCAGTGGTGCAGGTGGGCTGGCAGTTGGAGATCACACCTAGCAAGACAGGTAGGAGGCGTGTCTATAATTGTTTCAGAATTAAAATTAGGGGGGAGTGGCGTCAAGGGCAGTAAGAGGTGACGGTCTAAAGGGCAGCAGTGCAGACTAAACTTTAATGTAGGGCAGACATGGAGACAAGCACACAATGAAGGAACACAACTTTTGGATGCTAACTTTTACTTCCAGGAAAAAGGGAATTTGACTCCTCTGCTATGGGATAATGAAGTTGATGTTGGAGTTGTTTGCTGAGTAGAGTTTGTGAATGAGGTCACACATGACAGAAGAAGCAAGCTGTTGGAATAAAACTTTACCTGCGGATCACACATATTCAGCTGGACCCACATGAACTGTTTTACTACAGCGGGTACAAACCTGATTTGCCTCTTTTTCTTACAAGGATGTGACTGCTGTTTCTGTATACTTCTCAGTTTTTTATTGACACAACTTGAACCAGTTCTGTTGCATAGAGGCGCAGAGGTCTTGGATCTGGTGTCTCAGCCTCAGCTTTTGTTATTTTGTGTGTATATATTCCTCCCTTCAACATGCAGTCTGCAGGGCCGGAGATTGAGGATTCTTTCGACTTTCTTTTCAAAATCATCCTGGTTGGGGACTCAGATGTGGGGAAGACCTGCGTGGTCCAGAGCTTCAAGTCGGGCATATTCATCGAGAAGCAGCAAAACACCATCGGGGTGGACTTTACTGTTCGCACCTTGGACATCGATGGCAAGAAGGTGAAGGTAGGTGACATCCGACACTCTGCTCTATTTTTACTCTCTTTTCATTCATTTAGAGGTTCAGTTTTTATCACTTCCACATACATTAGAGATCATATCATTTGATCATGGGTATATTTGAATGTATTTAACATGGATATATGAGATGTGTCTGTGTACTTACACTTGTCTTAAAGTAAATACTCCCTTTGCTTGATCAGTATGTTTCTCCTTGGGAGAAAGAGGAGTGCCTTTGAGAAAAGAAAAAAAAAAAAAAACCTGTGTTAGCTTTCTGGGTGTGTTAATTGCATGGATGTGTTGTTATGCTTATTAGTTTGTACACACAAGCGTTGGTCAAAAAAGACTGATCACGTTCAGAGTTCACAGCATGTCTGAATAACTTATGATGTTTTGGATATACGTACATTACAGACACTTTGTGACCATGCAGGTCATATGGGGTGATTAATGTTTTGTGTTGTTATTGCAGATGCAGGTGTGGGACACAGCAGGACAGGAGCGTTTCCGCACCATAACTCAGAGCTACTACCGCAGTGCCCACGGGGCCATGGTGGCCTATGACATCACACGCCGCAACACATTTGATTCTGTTCCCCTCTGGATCAGGGAGGTGGAGCAGTTTGGAGCTGCCAGCGTGGTACTGATCCTCATTGGCAAGTAGAGTGAAAATAAGTTGTTTTTTATGTTGGTCAGTAAACCCCAAGTCATATTCCTAGACTCGAAGACACAATACATCTGGTTCAGCTGTCATTTATCAACCAAAAACTCCAATCGTTCTCTGGTTTCAGCGTTTACTGTATACAATTCTAGACTGAATCTCTTTGGGTTTTGGTTTGTTGAGCCAAAACAAATCTTTAATTAAATGATGTGTCAATGTGAATTGTCGAGCTGTGTCGCAAGATTACTGGTGCTACCCTTAATGGCCTTCAGCACCTGTATGAAGTTAGGGTCATCTCAAAGGCACAGGCCACTGTTTTGGACCCTTAACATCCTTTACATGTTGAGTTCTAGAGCTTCCAACAGCGCAGAGGTTTAGTCTCCCTGAAGGCAGCACGAATAGATACAGATTGTCCTTTGTTCCATCTGATATTGGATTTTTAAACAAACTGTAACTCTGGATATCACGTCATTGTGTCGTCTTTTTCCATGGAGACAGAGTAAGAGATATGGATCTTGTGCTGTGTTGTGTATGAACTGTTTTCATAATCAATTTCAAAAGTCATTTTACAAGCAAACATGCTGAACATTATCGGGTTCCAGCATTTGATGATTGTCTTTGCCTTATATGATAGTAAACAAAATATTTTGGTGTTTGTACCGTTTGGAGAAAACATTCAATAATCAATACAGCACACTGGGATCTGGTAAATTGTGAAACCATTCTTCACAATTATCTGTCATTTTATGGGCAAATCTATTAATTGAGAAAGTTTCAGATTACGATAATAGTGATTGATAATAAAAATATGTTTCTATTGTGCTTTTGGTGCTCTGCCCTTTTGATAGTTGACCTGTGTTACCGAGTGCTCAGCATTTTCTTTTTCATAACAACAGTTAGCTCTAAATGATATGATAGCTTTACATATACCGGCTCCACTTTTGTTTTCAACACTTCCTGTTCTGTTCATCCTTACAGGTAATAAGTCCGACCTTCAAGCCCAGAGGCAGGTGTTGTTCGAGGACGCGTGCACTCTGGCAGAAAACAACAGTGTGCTGGCTGCTCTGGAAACCTCAGCCAAGGAGGCCCAGAACGTGGAGGCAGCCTTCATCCTCATGGCCCGGGAGCTGCTGGCACGCAACGGCATGACCATCACAGACGAAATTTCCCAAGACTCGCCTCAATTCATGTTGAGTAACAGCTCGCATTCGATCCATAGCACGGAGTCCTCAGATAAAAAGTGTGGGTGCTGAGCGGACTGAAGCAGGGACGGATTGTTTAGGACTTAGGAAAGAACCTACATATGTCGTGTGAACGTTTTTGTACATATTTTGACTTTGAAATATTTATACCGTTTGTAGAATCAGTAACAAGTTTTAAATGGTGGTTGCTTATAAAACATATTTTGTAATATTCTTCAGAGGATAACTGCTGCTGAATGTGATACTGAATCCGGCATTACAAACCACAACTCTGTACTAAGATTGTACTACAGGACACAACATGTTTTCACTTGACATGCAACTGTTTGTGTCTTTCATCCTTTTTAATTACCAGAGATCCACAGTTTTAACCTACAATTTAATTCACCTGCAAATCCTACTTTGTTATACATGTCACTTACAAATATAACAAACCAGCAAAGTGTTAAACTCTCAGTGGTGCTTCAACTGTAAGTACATTTATTCTCCAACAAAAATATTTTATTACTGACATTCACATTAACCATTCATAAACTAATGAGGTACTAAACTGAATCCAACTTAATCTCCTCATTATTAGTGGTTACGCATTCAGCCTATCTTAAAACCAAATCAAGCTGTAATATGATAGCAGTACAAACAAACAGCAAACTGGTCCAGTTAAGATCTGCTGGGGGTGTTGTATATTTAGTAAAAAGCAAGATGACCCAGTTAGGTAGACGGTTGTGCAAAGAACAACATCTTTGTCTTGACAATGTTTTTACAGAGCTCTTTCTGTATCAATCTGAACGTTATCCAGTTTAAAAGGTGTAACTATGTTTAAACTATCATCCATGAACTTAAGGATAATCTATATAAGTCTGAGTGTAGTAAAAATGCATGAAACTCAACACTTTTTATGTGCATTTAAAAAAAAGAGAAAGTTGATTTCGATCGTGTCATACAAAAGGCAAGAAAGGACATGTCTCACTTGATAAATTAAATCCATGACGTAGTAGTAGTAAGTAGGACCATAAGAAACAGATATGTGTGTTGTGCATATTTTTAAAAAAATGCTGCCGCAGTCTGGCACACTACCAAACATGACCAACTTAACATGGGTGCATATTGTAACTCTTTGCAGCTGATTCTATGGCACTTTATGAAAATCTCTTAAGAACAAGCCATTGAAAGAGCTTCATCCACCCTGTGATAATCAGGGGCATAGATTCATAAAATAAAATAAACTCTTAAAGCTTCTGCTACTACCAGTTAAGGGTTGTGTTTAGTGGACGGCTGTTGATGATGAAGCCACTCATCTTACTCCAGAGGCCAGCCTTCCTGCTGAAACACCAGCTCCACCGCCTCCTTCACATCCTCCACCAAGAAGGACGGCTGCGTGAGGCTGGGGTCGAAGCGGAAGTCCCTGTGACCGTGGAAGATGCGCTTCTCCGTGACAGCGTGCGCTGGGTCCGAGGGCAGCTCCTGCTGGTCTCTGCTGTACACTCCTGTGCACACCAGGATGGAGCTGCAGCCCTCGGGGAGGTCGTCCTCCGAGCCGTACACACCTGACGCTCCGCCTAGTTCTGCTGAGGTAATTTTTGGGCCGTTGTCAACAGTTTCTGCCAAGGGATCTACGCCTCCTCCGCCACTCTTAGCCTGCATCTTGGTGAGCTGAGAAGCCTGAAGGTAGTGGTCGTAGAGGTTGGCGCCATATATGTCAGACATGGGGTTATCACTATAAGAAGAGATGGAGTGACAACACATTAAAAGGAGCTCTTGCTGCAAGAGTTTTTGTGTTAGACAAAAGGAAAAACAGCACGTGTGACTTTGGTGAACCCGAACTACACCAAACACCAACACCAAAGTCACACAATAACACAAACAAACTAACCGAACAGCGGTAGACCAGACACTCGACGTAAAAAATGCAAGGTAAAAGTACAGTTTTTCTCAATGGAGTCTGGTGGCTTTGAAGAGAGCATATACAGTATAACAGATTCAGTTTCTTGTAGGAAAGGAATGTCTCTCAGCAAGGTAAAGCAGTAAAAAAATATTCTAAATATAGCATACACTTAAACTGATAATGATTTTTTTAGGTGGCTAAAATACATTTTGCTGCTTCCCCCATCCACAGTATATTGCTTAGCTTCCATTCTGGCTACCGTGGGTAATACACAGACTATGGATAAGTACCTCATACAACCACACTTCAAACAATCCGAATTATACCTTTAAGTGACAAATGTGGGTCTAAAGTCAAGAGACGACTGAGTGACTCACCCTATAGCATACAGCCTCTTCACAGGTGTTGTCCAGCCAAGTCTCTTAGCCTGCTCTCTAACCAGCAGCTCAGCGTAGTTATAAGTCACCACACTGGGTTTACCGATCAGAGCCTCGTACTTCAGATCAAATCCCGTGACCTTCTTGTACAGGCTCTCTAAGCACACGAGGAACATACCGTGACCAAACCTATGAGACAGGGAGTCAGTATAATAACACTTTTTCAGAGTTTCGGGGTGTGGATTTTTGAGACACATGCGCTGTACCTGGGATTCTTCGCCTCGGCCATCCACAGCAGGTCCATGTTACAGGCCAGGACCGGGATGTGAGGGTACTGCATCGAATTCCAAACATTGTCTGGGTTCCCGTGTGTCATTAGCACGTCAATGATAAGCGTGAGGTTGGTCTCCCATCTGATTGGCTCACCAAATAAGATGACAGCTGTAGGAAAAAACGGGTGACGAAGGAGAAAACGTAAAAGACCACCATATCTGTGTTCATTATATATTGTTAATCATTTATCGCTACAATGTTGACATATATATACACAACATACCGTCTATTGGCCGTAAGCCTTTGGTGGAGGGAATCTGTAAGACATTAAACACAAATGGTAAGATGTCTCACTCATCTGTAAGTGAACATAAACTGGCTTCAACATTAATACAACTTACATGGTCTTTGGGCCTTCTGTCGTGATCTACGACATCTAGAAGGGGATTTGCATCCCTGAGCATATCTATGGTAACAACTTCCTGAAAGCCCAGGCTGAAGAGGGTTAAAGTCAAAACACAGATGAGCAAGATTTAAAGTAAGAAACATCTCTAACAAAAGAACCACATATACCCCCTGCTTGCAATGGGAATGTTTCATTCTATGATTTATTTCCTGAGGTATAACTTACTATAGTTATGTACACACTAGGAATGCATTAACCACTGGGTTATTCTGAGACTTGTTGAGAAAAGAGAGAATAAAATCCACATATTGACCTGAATTAATGACAAACCCCACATAAGAAAGAAACAAGAAATCTATGAAAGGGCCTCACTGAGACAGTCAGGCAGCAAAGGGAACAAAGGGTACATAGATTAAATACTGATAACAAAGTGGAACATGAGCAAAAATACACTGAATAAACAGAACATGCACATGTTTTTTTACAGGTCAACATCCAGAGGGAGTGCAGAAACGCAGGGTCCCTGATTTAAGACAGGATACTTGTGAGCGATTTCCTCCACGGGACCCTGTCCCGACACCAGCACGCGCATTTTGTGGAACTGGGTGAACATTCGCAAAGGACTGTGGGATAGCATCACCTGGTCTGGAGACACCTGAGAAAAAAGATTGATGTCAGATAGAAAAACACAAGACAAGAGTAATCTAAGGACACACATTAAAAAAAAAGAAAGATTTAAAGATGTGTTCAGTTTACCTCCACATCAAGCACATCTGACAGATGCTCAGCTTTGGCCTGCCTCATGCCGTTCCCAGCATTGGTGACAAACACCACAGGCACCTTGTATTTCCCATTGCGGTCCACCAGGTTCCTGAAGCACTGCTTGGCTGCGGGGATGGGCGTCCTGCCCCGCACCAGCACCCCATCAATGTCAAAGAGGAGCCCGAAGGAGCTGGAGCCCTGAGGGGGGAGCTGGGCCTGAGGGTGGCGGCATGGATGGAAACATGGGGCTGTGATACTACAGGCTGAGCACCCGTCATAACCCCGTCACTTCAGACACAGGGAACTGCGAGGGACTTTGTTCCCGGTGTATATTAATGACACACCACAGTAGATAACTCATTGCTGAGTGAACTGGGTGAATAAGATAGTAATGACTGAGGTTGTACATGTGTGCCATCAAAATCATACATGTGGGTGCTGTGGTTAGCGTCGACATGTTGCGTGTCTTTGCCTTTGATATATGACATAACAACTAAGCAGTCATTAAAATACCAAAAGGTCCATGTAGTTTCCTTAACTTTGTCTTCATTCACCTCTATTTAATTTTTTTTTTTTTTAAGTTTTCAAAAAGCATCCACTTACATTGCTATGATTTCGTGAGGTCGAAGACGAGGTGTTTGCTTGTTTTGCTGCTCTCTCACAGCCGGATTTCAGCAGCTGCCAACCGGCTCTCAAAGACCTCATTCTCTGCATTTCTCCAGCCACTTGTGCGTAAAAACCGGCGAGCAAACAACTAAATAATCAAAGACAGAGCTGAGCGAGCTTCAGCTGAGCTAACGGTAACTTTCTACTTAGGACTGGAGAAATGGTTCATGACATCTCAAACAGTGAGAGTAAATAGTGAACTCAGCGCTATCTCCTCACGCTGTTATTAGAGTAGCTGCCATCACTCGATGCAGAGCGACCTTATGACAGGGAGTGAGCATGCGCAGAGCCGGCTATTCACCGGAAACAGGTTTGTTTATGGTTGGAGTTTTTGTAGAAATGAAACTGAATCACTTTACAAGTGAAAATTACGCGCACAATTTTCAACATTTAAAATCGGAATTTTTCACCTTATAAACACTATTTAGACTTTCGGCAAGATGTCATAATACAGTATATTTTGAGTCTAAAGTAGTTTGAATAAATAATAGTCGTGTGGTGATTTAAACTAAGACCTTTTTATTTTCTAAAACATTTTCAATATTTATAACCTATATAGTTTTTGTATTGAATACATTCTGGGTTTTAATAACATTTTATAAAGCAAGGTGAATTTGTTTATAAAAACAAATGTTACTACACTTGTTCACATACTTCATTTAATCTGCCTCTATTCATTTCATTGTTAAAGTAAATCATTTACTAATTTTCTCCTTTATTGCCTTAGTCCTTTCTATTTATTTTTATATACATTTTAATGCACACATTTATTAGTTTATATATATTCTCAGAATAACGACAGCTAAAAATAAATAAGAGAAACACATTGATTTATGAAGAAAACAAATTCATATGAAGTTATTTCACTGATGAAAGTGGAGCCGGTTTTACAGGTAACACAGGTAATTACTTGTAGTAAGTACCATGATATAATGTCATTCTGTAACAAACTGTTGGTGTTCATGAATTTAAAATCATTGCAGCAAAACATCTTTATTAGTCAAAATAACAAGATAGAAATAACATTAATTCTAAGTTTAAGTATCAAACACACTGGCACGAATATACATGACTGGAGTAAACCTCACAGACTGTCCTCGACAGGCAGACAGTAGACACCTCAGTCCTGTCCTCAGCTAAATCTCAGCTCGTTTTCCAGTCCATAGATCTTAGCCTTCAGCGCCATCAGCTCACCCTGAACCTTCTTTGTCCTGCCGTTGGTCTGACGTACCTCATGCAGAATGGCTAAATCCTGGTTGGGCCCAATATTTAGAGTAACCTGCGACAGTGGATAAGTATACATCAGGTTAAACAGTTTAAATCTAAGCTGTGATATCAGCAGTATGCAAGGCTGGAGGCCACAACTGTAAAATAATTTCTCATTTTGTTTTCTTTAAATAAGCTAATCATTTATGATCTGTTGACATCACATATTTTCTGTGTACATGATAAAATTAAATCTCAAACACGCTTGTTGATGTGTTAAAAATCACAAAATAATTTTTCTCATGATCAAGACAACCTAAAAATTAAATGGGGAGCAAAAAAAATAAAAATCACTACACGATTCTAAAAGTATTTTTACCTTGAGGAGTTGTTTTTCGACATCTTTGAATTTCTGTCTGAGGTGCTTCAAGTCCGTCTTGAAACCCTCCACCTCCATGGCCCTCCTCTTCTCCAGCGCCTCATAACGCTGAGTCATCAGCTGAAGACGCTTGGCCATTTTGTCTGAACGCTCCTGCACGCAAAGATTTGGCGAGATGAAAACATCAGTAATAAGAAACTTGGGGATCGCCGTAAAATATGAACAATCAATCAGAGATGTGTATGTCCAACCATGGTACCTTAAATATTTCCCTGCCCACATCCCCTTCCTCTCTGATTTGGGACAGTTCTGTCTCCAGTGTAATACACTGCTCTCTGTACATCTCTGCCAGACGATGGGCTTGCTTCAGATCCTCCTGCATTGCCTGATGACATAGATTCATTCAAATAAGGTAAATAAAAAAAAAAACTCCCAAAACAAAAAGAGCTTTGATATTCAAAATGAATGGAAAGGGTTATTAATATTCATGTTGGTTTTCAAAAAGGAAAGCAGTTAGCAGGAAAGATTTATTAAATTTTTTAGCTCTGCTTTTAGAATAAAAAAAAAAAAACACAATACTTTTAGCTCCTCCTTCAATGTCTGCTGTAACTCTGGCTGAGGCCGGGGGAGGAGCAGGGCTGCGCTGCTGCTGGGCTGCCACGCTCGGCCCAGCTCCGCACTGGCAGACCCGGTCTTCCTCAGGCGGTTGTGGCTGGAGTCCAGCTCCCTCAGCAGCCGGTCCTTCTCCACCATCCAGCTCTTTTCATGAGAGCGTGCGTCAAACTTTAGCTGTAAGAAATCCCTGGTGCTCTCATACAACAGGTTCTGGGTTCGTTGGAGCCTGAGGCGTCAAATGTGAGAGGAAGTGCAAATTATACATTGAGATGAGGCTGAAGAACGTATTTATTATCATTCAAAGTGAATAAAACAAGTCAGGATCCATCTTTCACAACATGAAAAAATAAGGTGTTGAGAGAGCTTCATTTCTAAAACACACTCAGCTGTGCAGTAGTGGTCAACGAATAAAAACGCAGACCCACTTGTCAGTCAGAGCTGTGATTCGCTCCTGATCTTTCTGCCGTTGTGCCTGTGCCTCCTCTGTTTTAATCTGCCGGTCCTCCAGCAGAGCCTCTACCTGCTCTTTAGCCAGACGGGTTTGTTCCTCCATCTGGGCCTGCAGAGCCTCCACCTGGCAAGACGAGCCACAAAAGTAATAGTTTAGTATGTTCATCCCCAAAACCGTGGAGACATGAGAAAGGAAAAAAAGCCTCAATCCCTTGTAATACATACGCATAGAGAAAGTGGACACCTACCTGTAGTAACAACGTCTGGTTATCGTTCTTGTATTGTTCCAAGCTCTCTCCATTTACCCCGTCTGTTGATTTTGTTCTCCTGCTACCCTCTGCTTAAACAGACAGCAATCAGAACGGCACTGTCTGTACAGAGCAATTATTATTTCTGTGTTTGAGTTTCACTAAATCGGAAACATTACCAGATCAGATACCGTCATTATACATAACAGCTTCGTTGATATCAAAACAGACGACAACTATTCACATTTTTCTTAAATCATGAGACAAAATTTTAATAATACTAAATGTAGAAAAAGGCAGTAGCTAAATTATTTTTTCCAAACCTTTCCTGGTCACAGCAGGTCTTAATTTTGTTGGCCTGAGATTGAGATTTTCCTCCAAACTGGACTCAGCATTCCTCTGTGTGACAGTGACCTGAAATATAGTCATCACATACAGCTGTCTTCAAAACATTGATTTTCTCTTCGCATTTTTTGCTGGAACAGACTGAATTCACAGTAATAAAGTATATAATAAATATAAAGTAACAACAAAAGAAGAGAAAGATTTGCAGTATTGGTTTGAATTTTTATTAAAACTGACAAATGTGACTGAGTCATTCAAATATATATGCAAAAGTTTGTGGAGACATCTTGAGCCGCTGTTGAGCTATAGCTAAGCCATATTATCAAGTAAGCAGCAACCAGAAAACATAAAATCCCGATTTATATGTACGCTCATAGCATAGGTTATTGTTAGATATAACAAGAAATGAGAGATCCCTTGTCAGTTCGCTTGTATGTGAAACAAATATCAGTAATGTCCAAAATGAAGTCAAACAAACAGTTTAAGACGTCTGCTGTGAGAAAGGTCTATGATGAAGTAAACATGTACCTTGTGAGGAGGTTCCCGGTGAAAATATGTGATCTCTCCTGCATCAGGACCCACCAGGGCGAGAAGGTGCTGGATTTTCTTCCTGTCTTCTAACTCTCTGTACAACAGTGACTGAGGTTAGATACGTTTATGAACAGAGGTGCTAGAGGAAAAATAATGATGATACAATGCTGAAGAGAGATATTAAAAGGTCATGCACACCCACACAATGTTTTCCTTTTTTTTGACAGTCTGTACATGCCTACACAGGGTCTATTCACAGACAGAGGGGCGATGACTTGCAGCAAAGGGCTTCAGGTCAGATTCAAACCACTACGGTTAGGACTCAACCTAAGTACAGTACATGGGGCGCCCACCCCAATTTTGTGAACATGTGAAATGCCTGGATGTATACTAGATTAGCAAGAATTTCCTATTCAACCGCCTCAAAATGCATTGCCGGTCTTCAGACTGTCTAATGGTGGACTGCAAGGCACGCGGTTAAAATAATTAACCATTTGATAAAATAATTACGAATGATGGTGACTGACGTTGAGGTAAAGTTAAGAGGAAAAACGTGGGGGCTCACATATATAATGTCATGTAAAAAACACATTTAACACTAATATATTTAATCATGCAGTACGTTAGTATGCAACTTTAAAACAGGTCTAATCAGGCAAGTGAAAATACCTGTATGGATGTACCATGAGTGTGTACGGGCTTTACATATGCAGAAATAATATGCAGTTTGCACAATGGCAGACAATCATACAGCCCAGCAACCTATTACTATTTACATCAAATAGGCCTTTTTTACAAGGATAGGCAATTGGACTTGTCATATCCAGAAATGCACAGGTGACATCAAGTGTCCCAGTAAACACAGTCAGTGATCAAAAATGCATAATTGCAGGATCAGGGATGTGAAACATCTAAATGTAAAGCCCTAATTAATGTTATTAATTCCTCATCAACCGTGCACCCACCTGATCTTTAGTCGGTCATTTTCTGCATAAAGTCGAAGAGACTGTTCTCTCTCTTGGAAAAGGTAGACCTGCATGTCACTCAGAGCGTTTTGCAGCTCCGCAATCTCTCCCTCACGCTGTCGTACCTCCCACTGTATTTTATGCTGAGAGGATGTCCAGGACAGAGAAAAGATCAGTTAAAACAGGCGAATATACTCCGCTATACCTGAAAAGCAACGTCACATACAAAGCAATCACACTCCTAGCTGTGGCTCACCTGGTCCTCTGTGATGCCTCTGTACTTCTCCAGCATCTGCAGCAGCTCCTCGTGTTCGCCGTCAAACTGGGCGATCTTCTGTCTGTAGAACTCTAGAAGCTCCCTTGAGGGACGCAGGTACGCCAGACGCTCATGGATGGGGGGAAGTGGGGAGTCAGGTTCTCGACCAGGGGTACGAATGTTGGCTCTGTAGTAAAAAACAAACAACCTATAAGGCCTGCAGAACATGATAACATGTAACATTTATCCTGTGCATGTACGGAACATCAACAAATGAAATTGAATGATTACCCAGGCATTTAAATCCACTAAATCCATGTGGGATAAGACTTAGGGATGTAACAGTGGGGGACCAGACTCAGAAACATAAGTCTAAGCATCAATTCAGGGAGATTACAGTTAAAAGCATTACGTCTTTATCACAATGGACCCCATCAGTGTTACAGCAACATTTCTCTTGACCACAAACATGTATGTCCTCCTGTTGACTATAAGATCGTACCTCTGCGGTGTTGCATCTCTTGTTGGCGACCCCATCCCAGCAAACAACACTGAAAACAAATTAGAAATAAATAGTGGCTGTCATCAATACTGTAAAAATGATTTGTTGTTGCATGTCTAACAATCACATACTTCCTGAAGCCAATTCCGTAAAAAGAGGCCACTCAGACAAAGCTCTGCAAACTGAGTAAGAGACGGACTATGCATGAATACAGAGACGTCAGCTTGGGAAGACCCTGTGAGAAATCATTACTATATAAGAAAACTGAAATATTTACACCAAATGTTCTGCCCAAGACTATTGCCATCTCTTAATGTGCCAATTATCATGAAATGGCGTTACGATATGGGTTAGGATGATCATCGTAAGTCAGTCAAATGTAAAAGGTTAAATGTGATACAAACACTGTATAAAGGGAAGCGTCCATCGTGAAACAGTGTCCATTGGTTGGGCGCCAGGGGGAGTGGGACGTTTGAAAGCAAAGTCTACTATTATTTTAGAAGTAAAGTTATACACGTTTTATCATTTGAACACACATTCAGCTAAAACATCGACTCAGTTGGGCAGACTGAAGTTGTAACTGTTAATCAATAAGAAAAACAAAACAAGCACGTCCATTCCCGTTGCAAAGCTACAAAGTGTGTGTATCCTTCGTGATATACTGATGGCGAAACGTCAGATTTAGCAGAAAATACAGCAAGCACATGACAGCATAACGCCATAGCTTTAGTAAATTCGTCTCCAGCGTTTTTGGCTAACATACGAATACATGTTTACATTACCACAGTCTTTAAAAAAATACTTCGTTGAACGGTGTTGTTAGTTCGTTGCTATTAAGCGTTTGAAACCCGGAAGTTTACGCCTCTTCGTCTTCTTCGTGGTAAACTTGAGCGAGGTCGATGTTACTCTGCCCTCCAGCGGCAGGCCAGGTCCCGTGTGAGCTGTGTCATGAAACAGGTTATACGACTCATCTAACTGTGTCTGTATTACAGACATTTTTCTAATCTGACTATGCGTCTAAATGATGGGCAACGCACCAACTGTCGACAGTTTCATCAAGTTTGCTGAAAAATGGAAAGTAAACGTGTATCCCTTCAAAGTAAAGGCCTGAAATAGAAACGTGTGGAGAACAAGACATACACACAAATGAAATAGTTACTTGAGACTAAGATAAACTATGTTTTTGTAAATGTTCACATTGGTCCTACTCACTACCCCAACTATGTAATTGTTGTTATTATTGTCTTACTATGAAAATCTTAACCGGAAGCTCTCATTTTCCCACGGCTAACTTGACGTAGTGACCGGTCCTCTCAAACTTCACCGACACTGGGATCTCACGTCTCTCAGCGATGGAGCGGAAAGTTGCTCGGGAATTTAGGCACAAGGTAAGACACAGACATTATCCTCTTCAGTTACTCGGATACTTTATCTTAAATAGCCCTTTAAAATCTTCTTTCACTACCTGGTTTATCACCTCCCTGGCTCAGGTGTCCTTTTCACTGGGATGTTACGCAGGCATAGGCCTGACCACAGCCTCGCGACAAAGAAACAACAGTTAAAATCATTCAAAATGTAATTTCAGAAGGATACTTGTTTAGGGCAAATCATAAGGCATTTATATAAGTCAAACACAAACTAGAAAGTACTTGGAGGTAGCTTAAGGGTGAAATATGTAATCTAGCACTAACTATAAAACCCATAGAAGAAATAACAGACACAACTATTAGAGTTGGTGATGGGTTTTTATTCAACTAAAATAACACATTTTCTTGGATTGTCTAGGATAAAATGTATTTCACAGGGTTTTGTTCTTACAGCCCCAAAAAATGTTCTGTTGGATGTTATTTATAGGCATAACTCTTGTTAGTTATGAACACAGTTTGGGCCACACTGGATCTATTTTCCTTAAAGCTTAAAACTAAGTAGCCCCAGTCTAGTCTAAGCAGGTATATTGGAGGACATTCTTTCTGTACCTGTCCCATGCCTGTTCTGGCTCAGGTAAACATCATACAGCTGAGGTTTAAGATACAATAAATGCTATTTGATGTGATTGAAATTAAGTACACATTAGACCAGGTCTTGTGGTCTGTGTTGGCACATAACAGCCCTAAAAAGGTAACTATGAGTAAAGAAAAAAACAGAGAAAGGGAACATGATATGTTCAGGGCGTTTTCTCTCCCAGGGCATGTAGGATCATCACACAGCCATCTGTGCTGCATGCAGACAGTCAGAGCCACATATTGCAGGCTCTTCACAAAGGGCATCTTAGCATTAGATAATGTAGACATGTCAGACATGAGCAGCTGAGCGGAAGAGATGGGACAATTTACGGGTTTAATTAGAAGCTGAGGGGCCAACACGGCACAATCAGGCTTTGTTTCTTTCTGGGACATTAGAGTGTGCCTAGTTTCACTGTAAATTCTCACAAAATTTTCATTATTATCTGTTTTGTCAATTTGAAAGGGTCAGTTTTTTGTTATCTGGGGGTTTGTTGTATGTACTGCAATATATGTACAACGTTATGAAGGGTTTTATTCTGTGAGAATAATCTGAATCTCTAAACTAGTGCACTTTTAAAATGGTTGTCTGACTGATCAATTATCCTTACCTTATTGGTTTATGGTGCCAAAGTCTGCATGCCGTTCAGGCTGCAGGAGTGGCCAAATGTGCCTCACTGCCCTGAGCGGGTGACATTTATGACAGTCATAAACACCATGTCACACACACGCACACTCTCACAGCGACATCACAGCAGGGTCCACGGAGTGCAGTCCGACATTTATTTACTATACAGTCTTCTAATGCTTTAATGGCGACATAAAATTATACAGAAGTGTCTGAATGTGCGCGTGTACATGAGTTTTTGCAGACTTTTCTTTGAGTACACCCTGCTTAAGGTGTGTGCGTTTGTGCGCGTGCGTGCGAGAATGTTGGGTGTGAATGTTCCCTTCCGTTTGTGTCTGAGATGTAAGATGACACTGCTGACCTTCCTACTGCAGCCTCTCTTCGGCTGTACTGCCATTATTCCCTCCCAGGTGTTTGATGGTTAGGTAAGGGCTGTCCATTACACTTGCTTTAGTCCAAGGAGCCTCATCATCCCCAAAGCCGACTTTGAACTACCGCTCTGTTTGAAAAAGAAAAAAAAATGGACTCAGGTTGGGTTTGACGCGTGCAGCTTTTAGTTTGGGACCGATTTAGTCAAACAAAAGAAGTGAAATGTGTTATATCAGTGATTGGCCGAAGCGTTTCCTCAAAACCATTCTGCTGCAGCTAAGCCGCCATCAGGTTTGTATGACTCCTACACACACACACACAGACATGCACACACACACACACACACAGACACGCACACACACTGGTGGCTCACCCCCCTGTGGTGTTGACAGGACCACAGCAGAGAGGTACAGTGTGTCAGTGGGTGGACATTTCCTCAGATTCAGCAGTGAGAAGAAGGATGACACCAGATGTTTGTCCTTTCTTTTAGGTGGAGTTGCTGATTGAAAATGAAGCGGAGAACGATTACTTGTATGATGTCCTGCGCATGTATCACCAGTGAGTACCAGTGGTTTAAGTGTGTGTGTCTGCGAGAAAGTTGAATTTTCTTAGTTGTTTTGTCTCTGTCACGCACGCATCTGTATATTCAAACGTCTATACTTCTATATGAATACAATGTTGATGAGTATTGAATAGATTCTGTCCTTGAATAAATACCACTTTGAAGCAGAACTGATAAAAAAACAAAAACAGTTTTTACTTAAACCCATGTGTTTCAGCTAGTGGCCTTTACCATATACAAGTATAGAAAATAAATGTATAATCTAAGAAGGCTACATTGGTTCTCATTTGCTGTAATTTCTTCTTGTTCTATATTAGCTGCAGGTGGAATTATGCCCCTTAAATGTCTACTAACTCCTAACCAACTTTATCATTATATCGTTTAGTTTTCTCATTTCTGGTGCACACAGACCTCAAGTTTAAACTTTGTGCTCCATGATGGTTTCTGATAACAGCCTGGTCTCAGAGGGCTGGGGAGAGGGTGCACTGGGTGGGGGGGGTCTACAGGTCTAGGTTTCAATTAATCTTTGTACAGAGCCAGAGCTCTGTGGCACCACCGGTTAAGCCTCTGATCAGTTTCCACTGTGCTCCGACAAGCTTGGCCAGTTATCCACAAAAGCTCTTTTTATTTTCATCCTCCAAACGGGGCTGAAATGGCACTTATTAATAATTCAAAGAGGAGGCCAGGTGGACAGATTTTACACAGTAGCTTTTACTTTGCTGCTTTAATTGCTGTTCTAGTTGCCTTTTGTCTTTCTTTTGCGATTGTGAAAGAAAGATGATTGGATTTTTTTTTCCATCATCGTTTCGATATTATGTGCCGGGGATATTATATTATCAACGCGTTTCTTTGGGACTGTATCTTTAGTCAGACTTTTTGGTACGTAAACTTTTTTTAAACACAATTTCTTTTAGTTTCGTTGGTTTGATGATGGAATGCCTGTAAAGAAAATGTTTGTTATAAATCTCATTGTCTTATTATTATAATTATTCCATATTCATACCAGCCCATAAAATCCTACCTGGACACTGGACAAACTCTAAAACTGTGAAAACTAAATCCTTGTGTGATGCATTTGTCATAACATTTATTTAATTTTATTAGGGTTCGAGTTCAGTGCCAGGAAACCTATTGTTCTTGTAGAGATTATTATTTTGCTGCTCTTTTAACATGTTTTTGAGGGGCTTAGGATGCTCAAAAACTCCCAAAAATTGGCACACACTGCTTCCCGGGTGCTGTATAGTAGCTGCCCACTGCTCCGTATATTAGGATGGACCTTATACTGTAAGGTCATTGTATATAAAAAATGTAAACGCAGTTATGGCCCTCTCTTCTTTCAGGTCGATGGATTTGATCGTGTTGGTGGGAGACCTGAAGCTGGTCATCAACGAACCAAAGCGCTTGCCCTTGTTTGATGCCATCCGACCTCTCATCCCACTCAAACACCAGGTGGAGTACGACCTGCTCACCCCCAAGAGGTCACGGTGAGTACAGCATAGACTTTTCCTAGTACTGGTGTATACCTGGTACCTCCTTGTTTCCATTCTGAAACATCTTACCCGGCTCATACATCCTGTTTTATATCTTTCTCTGGCTCCTGATTGTGCAGGAAGCTGAAAGAGGTGCGTTTGGATCGGACACATCGTGATGGACTGGGTCTGAGTGTGCGAGGGGGGCTGGAGTTTGGCAGTGGTCTCTATATATCACAGATTGTCAAAGACGGTCAGGCCGGGAATGTCGGCCTTCAGGTAAGCATGTGTGTGTTAACTGTGGTGTTTTTTGTTTTTTACATTTACTTTCCTTTTATGTCACTACATAAACATAACACTAAATGCTGATTTTAGTTAAAGTGCCAATTAAAAAGCTATTTGTGTGGAGAATAACACTATAATAACTTTTGATGGTACTAGTTTTGATGAACTCTATTTTCATTCAGTTACAAGTTATAATTAGCATCCATATGCATTTGTATATTCTATTTCATTAGTGTAGTTTTGTATATAACACGCCACTCAATCAGATTTACTTGGGGTAACACATTGTTGGGTTTGTTGAGTCAGTAAGTAGTAATGATTCTCATGTGTCTCTGTGGTACTGTCATAACACCAGGATCCACCAGGGGGGGTAAAGCTCCATGTTTTCTAAAACTCACAGGAAAAAAGACATTCCTGTCATGAAAGAAAAAGTCAATGTCCTGTTTAGATTGATGCCTTATACCAGATATTATATGTCAGATATTATGACAAACTTGCTATATGCTTTGTAACTAAATCCAAGGTGAGGGTAGTCTCTGGAGAGACGGTCTATGTAAAGCATGGCAGCATTACTACTGGTAGTTATGGAAATGTTCGGAGGAATAATTACTTCAGTTAAAATCCTTCTACATTCAAAGGAATATTGTAGTATGCAGTCGTATGCGTTATTACCTGCTAAAAGGCCGGTCGACTGACTTCATTAGTTATTATTATTTGTTTAGGGACCATACAGATAAACATTGTTACACACAGATAAGCGATGCAACACATGTACGTCTAGCTGAGGCAAATTTGCAGCCCCAGTCCCTGTTTAGGCTTTTAAATCTTGGTTAAAACAGCCAAACAAATGAATTTGATTAAACAGAATCAGGATTAAAAACAACAGGGCAGATAAAACTGACTGTGTTCATGTGTATACAGTATGTATGTATACATTGTACATGACTGTGTAGACCTTGACATATACGTGCGTGTGATAGCTAAACTCAGTTATATAAATGGCTAAAACATCTCAATATAAATAGATGACACATATCAGATCAATAAGTCATATTGTGGCCGGTATATTCAGCAGACACGGATGCAAATTGTTGGAGTAGCAATAATTCCATCTCTGATCTGGCTTGATAAATTAAAAGTGAAGGTGTTGTTCACAATGTCTCATCCTGTCTTGATTTCTAGGTTGGTGATGAGATTGTGCGCATCAATGGATACTCCATCTCCTCCTGTATCCACGAGGAGGTCATCAGTCTCATCAAGACAAAGAAGATTGTGTCGCTCAAAGTCAGGCGTACGTCAAACGGAAAAGCTCATTTTCCTTGTGCCTCAAAATGAATAATGTTTGACATTGAAATCATTTATTTAATTGTATTTATTTGTTTGTTTGTTGTGTCATCTGTGCAGATGTGGGGATGATCCCAGTGAAAAGGTAAGATGACACACAGTATATGTTAGTATTGTTAGAGCTGAAATGATTGATCGACTAATCCATCGGCAGAAAAATAATCGGCAACTATTTTGCTAATCCTAATTTTAAATAAAATATGGAGAGGTCATGCGTTTCTTAAAGCCATTCTTTTCATCTTAAACTGACTATCTTCGGGTTTTTGGACTCACAAAACAAGACATTAACATCCTGGGGCTTTGAGAAACTGCAATGAATATTCTTCACTATTTTCTGACATTTTATTGAGAAAACAATTAATCCGGAAAACAATCGGCAGATTAATCGACAATGTAAATAATGGTTAGTTGCAGCCCTACTGGTAATATAGTATCTATCTGCTACATTTAATGGTGAAATGGGAAAATAATGTGCTGAGATCTCTGCGTTCTTGTTTGTTTTTTCCCCCCATTTCTCCAGGTCATCAGATGAACCCCTCAAGTGGCAGTTTGTTGACCAGTTTGTGTCTGAGTCAGGGGTAGGAGACAGATTTAGTTTTTTCTTTATGTTGCTTTTCAGTTTCAAAAGTTGTGTCTCCTCAGCAGACAGCTTATGGACTTTTCTTTAATGCCCCAGGAGAAAAAAAACAGCATTGCAGGCTTGGCGTCCATTGGAGGCAAAGAAATGAAGGAGAAGAAGGTTTTCCTCAGCCTTGTGGGTACCAAGGGGATGGGCATCAGCATCTCCACTGGTCCAACACAGAAACCTGGCATCTACATAAGTAACGTCAAGCCAGGCTCCCTTTCTGCAGAAGTTGGACTTGAGGTGATTGCTCAAATTGACCAGAACACCTCTATGAAACTCGCATATCTGCCTCCTGTGAACTGCATCTATGTTTTATCCTGAAATGTAGATTGGAGACCAGATTGTGGAGGTGAACGGGGTGGATTTCACCAATGCGGACCACAAAGAGGTACATTTTCCCTAACGTTGTCTATTTGCAATAATGGCAGCTAGAGTCCAAAGTGATTTTCATTTTAACAAAGATAAACAACTTTGTACGTTTTGTCCTTTTCATCCAAAGCACCCACAGCACCATGAGGGCATCGCTTTTAACTGTGCTTGTGTCACTGGAAATATTTATTCTGCAGCTCAGCTCTCTTAGCCAAATTAGTGTTTAACCAGCCAAAATGGTTTTACGGTTTGTGATTTTCTAAAGTGACTGAGGGAGAAAACAAACCCTGCGGAATTTACCAGAAGTCTGTGATGATTTCACACCCTTATAAATACACATAACACATACTTCACACAGGCCCTGTCTTTCTAAGAGACTGTTAATGTACTACCCTTCATTTTATTCATTAATCATATCTGAAAAATTAAGGATATTATTTGTTTTCTGCTTTTATACCCCCAGGCTGTGAGAGTCCTGAAGAGCAGCAGGAGCCTGACTATTACTGTTCTGACAGGAGCTGTAAGTACACTCTAACTGCATTACGTTCAATCAAAAAGTATAAGAATTTATAGAGCAATCAATGCAAAAACTATGTCTTTCTCAGCTCGACTCATAACACTTGTTTGCATTGTTGAATTCACTTGAAAACACAACATTTAACACCACTGATTTTAAGATACAGTACATATGATATGACACACTCAACCCCTTTTTAAAAATGTTTTTCTTACATGTGGAGTACTTTTAAGTACATTTAAATTGATTCATAGTGATTTCCAAGTTTCTGGGACATTAAAAATGTCAGAATTTACTCGAGCACATCCATGAAGCGCGTCACCCATCTTCTTAAGATTTAGACTTAGATTGTTGTTATGTATTACTATTGTCCTGTTCTAACATGTCAATAAATTCATGTACTAATAGTAAATCTAGGACTTATTTTCATTCATACTTTTGCCAGTATGACCGCAAAATAAAAATAGCTAATACATTTCTTTCTGTGGTCATAAAATGGTCTTAAAAAGTCTTAAATTGAATTTGTTGAAACCTGCAGAAACCCTGTTTTTGTGTATATTGTGTTTGGGATCATAGAAAGGTATTTCTCTCGAAATGTAAAACAGTTAAGGGATTAAGTGATTATGTGGGAACACAAACTTCTGCCTTCTCCCCGTTGTGTTCCGCGCCGCACATTTTATTTCGGTGACATCCCTTTACCTAGCCTTGTGCCTCAGCCCGGCTGTCTGCCGGAGCGACATCTATCATCAGTCTCTCAGCAGGTTGTTTGCCTTGGGACTCAGAGACACCGACTGTGTAACTGTGACAAGCAGTCCCCTTTTATTTACGGTTTTCCTTGGTGCCTGTCTAATGCATTTATTTATTTGCATCTACATAGAAAGGGAACCCTGCAAGAGTAAATACGTGAAACTATACACAGTACAATATTTCTAGTATGTTCCTTTTATACGCTTTTGTACCTGCATATATATAAAAATTTGAGGACCCCTGCTGTACATGATGTATTTCCCTAATTGTCGTCTCTGGCTGTTGTTACCCTCTCAGGGCAGAGATCTGTTCATGACCGATGAGGAGCGTCTGGCAGTGGAGTCCCGCAGGGAGCTGGACAGGCAGGAGCTGATGCACCAGAAGAGGGTGGCACTGGAGACCAACAAAATTATTAAAGAGCAGCAGGAGAAGGAGAAACAGTGAGTGAACAGCACAAAACTCACAAACTCTCCTCGAAATGTACTCTGTTGTTTCTGTCGCAAATGGCAGAAGAATGAGTTTTTGTGTCAGTTTCGTGATCTATGAAGGTATATAGTCTAAACGCTTGAAATGTAAGAAGTTATGGTAGTGCAAGTTTGATCTAATTCAGTTTAAAACGGTATTGTCACACAATCCTAATTCATAGCGTATTACACAATACAAAGAGAAACAATATTTTTCTTACATTTTTGACCAGTTAGGAAGTTGCTTGATCATACACAGGGGTTTAAATATGACATAGATTTAATGACAGGTAGATTTTCTATTTAAAAATAATGTGCGACCGCAGTGGATATCCTTGCTTCTCATGCAATACACACACACACATTCAGACCCTTAACTTTACATGCTCTGCTTCTCCAAAGCAGCTCTGCAATTTAAGTAGCTGTGGCCAACAAATGACTACATCCTCGCCCTGAAAAGCTGAAAAAAATAACTTGAAAAAGAAAAACCTTCAAAAAGGATTGATTAGAAGTGTTTGTTTTAGCAAATTGGCTGACCTTTTGCTACAACTCAATACAATAATCCTCTTTCAGCTGGAAGGCTCAGTCTGTCTAATTAGCTTGGGGAATACCAACATGCAGTCAATCTGAGACTGAAAGTAAAAGTTGTTTTCCAGAAATCCTTCTGCTTTGTGAATTTTAAAGGCAGTCGTTGCCACATTCTGGATTTACAAAAGCCTGGTTTTCCTTTGTAGATCAAACATTTCCTTTCATTCCGGCCATTGCACGACCTCCTTACACCACAACACAACAGAGACCCAGGATACTCCACAGGTGCTTCACGAACATATATATCAGGTTAAAAGAAAGTAAAAAGGACCTAAATAGATTTTCCATCTAACCCGGGATCTTATATTGCTCTCTTGTTACATCACTATATAGATTTATATTCACTCTGTATTTTAGTTCTTTGATGCCAGCAATATCTGGGGATGAAACATAGGATTGCATATCGCGTGTTGCAGGATTGACGCTCATAATAACTGGATTAAAGTCATATATTCTGTATTTATAGTCCCGTGCTATAGCATGTTGCGTAGAGTTTTGTTTTGTTTATGTATCATGTGTTTAACAGGAGAAAAATGGAGATCTCTCAGAAAGCTGCAGAGGAAGAGGATCGCTATAAAAAGGAGATGGAAAAGTATACGGCTGATTTTGTGTTTCTTTAATTTTTTTTAAGTTTATGTCCATAAAGTCCCAACTCAGTATTGTTTTTTGCATGTATAAAATATCTTCCACCCCTCACTTGTTGTGTTGTCCTCTGTAGGATTGAGGCTGTGGAGAATAAGCACAGCAGAGAGTGGGATGAGGACTGGGGAGCCAAAGACAGGCCCAAGAGCCCGAAGAGCCCCCGCACTCCAAAGAGCCCATCCCCCGCCCCGCCTGAGACAAAAACTTCCAAGGCCAAGAGTTCTCGTAAGGTCACCTGAGAGAGTCTTCCTCCTGAAATGCACGAATCCTCCATTTACTCCTGAACCTACATATTTACTTTTCTTCTGACACTAGAGTTGTAGAAGTTGCTCTTCACCTTATTTCCCTTCCTCTCTTCCGCACGCTCTCTGTGTCTCTTCCTGTCTCTTCTGTGTGCTGTGCTGCGCTGTATGGCCTCTCCTCTAAGCTGATGAAGCCAGCTCCCTCACAGAGGAAGACGAGGAGGAAGAACAGGACGGACAAGTGAGTCTGGAGCCTCAGCTGGCATTGTCACAGCTGTTGTCGGAGGATGTTCGTACACACGGACTAGTGCTAGATTTCCTTTGACAACCAAAATGTAACCACTCGAGAGTGTGTTTTTCAGTATCCGTAGCTTTTTCAGCGAGATGCTGCCCAAAACACACAACCAGAATCCAGCAGTTGTTTTGCATCACTAAAACGCAACATTGGTTTTCAGTGTTGTTGTTCAGAGTGCCTAAATGTAGCAGGCTTAATTTGTTTCTCTCATTCTTCTCTTTGAGTGCTGTGTTGGTGTTCTTTAGTGGTATGTTTTTCCTTGGAGTGACTGCTGTGACTGTGTTTTAACCTTGGTGGTAATTTAACAAACCCGTGAGAGTGACCCGTGTTCATCTCCATCCTTAGCATTCGGCTGGTTTTATCGATATGAAGGAAAACTGCCGTCACTCCGCAAGGTACTGTCAGCTGCCTGAGTTCAGTGTGGAGTAAGAGTGGCTGCAAAAGAAAGATAACCGGTTCTTATGTCATCATGACAAAGTGGCTGTTACACAATCAAGATCAGAGCTTTTGTTCTTAGGAATATTTATAAAATTTGTTGTTGTTTGCTGGGCTTTTCCCCCCCCCCCCATCAGACACAGTGTGGTGTCACTAGCTATGTCTGCATGCCATGCTGTGTGGTTTGGAGTGGCAGATTTGTCTGTCCTTTGCTCTTTTTACTTTGACCCACTGATAATACCTCAGAAAGGAGAAAAGAAGAAGAAAAAGAAGAAAGTGTCCAACACGGACACACTGCAGGAGCAGAGGAAGAACAAGAAGGAGATGGAGTTTGAGCTGAAACTCGCCAAGGAGAAGGAAGAGATGCATGAACGAGAGAAGCAGCTGAAGATCAATCGGCTGGTGCAGGAGGTACGAAAAGAAGGGCTTACCAAAGTGATACTGAAGATTAAACCATTGGATATTTGTAATGTACTTTATGGCAAAGTTAACTCCCGAGGTGTCAAGTTGTGGTTTTACAGAAAAGCAACAATGTTGTTTGTCTTGTGATGCCCCAAAGGCTGCTTTGACCCGGAGCATGTAGATGTGTGTGTATAGGGCTAATTCCTATTGCCTGATGCTGCCCGGCTCTGCCTCTGTGCCAGGTGTCAGAGACGGAGAGAGAAGACCTGGAGGAGTCAGAGAAAGTGCAACACTGGGTGGAGCGTCTCTGCCAGACTCGGTTGGAGCAGATCTCCTGTGTGGAGAATGAATCCCCAGAGGTACAGAGTGAGACCTCTGTCGAAACCTCTCTGCACTGAGCTCTTCACAATGTGTTGTTGTTCCATATAACGTTATACTATGTTGTGAGCCGATATTTTATTCATTTCTGAATAGAGCTCTAATATAGTAGCATAGCATCCTTCCTGCCATGTGTAGTTTGTGACTGAGTGACATGATGTGGGGATGGTGGCCTTTCTTCCCAGCCATTAGAATTCAGCAAGGGTGGGCTTTACGCCACTATGTGTGCCATTGTGTTGCTTATTTCACTTCGAATGTAGAGTTACATGATTTATATGACTCATGAGGTGAGACAATATAGTGTGTAGTTGGACATGCTCATAACACTAAAAATAATGTACTTTTAAGTAAAATCAATACGAAAGTAAAAGAGAGAAAACAGAGTAGTAGAAATGTGGATTCTGCCTCCTGATGATTGCATTATTATAGGTCATATATGTTTTGTATATGAGAATTGACACATGAGGTGACATTTTCCATGTCATTGTGGCTTTTAAGCTCTCCCCGCCGCGCTCTCCTGCTTCGGTGCACAAGGTGAAGCGTTTCCCTGGCGGCCTCCACCTGGCCACCACTGATCTGGATGACATTAACCTGGATGAGGTGGATCAGAGCCTCAGGGGTCCAATGAAGAGACTGGCCCCCACCCAGCCTAGCACAAGCTATCCTCCCCCTCCCTTGCCTCTCCCTCCACCCTTACCCAAGCTGAACCCCACAATACCTAACTACTCCCCTCCCACCTCTCGAGTATCCCCACAGGGGCGGCCTCCTTCTCCACCCAGTGCTAAAAAACCTCCCTCTGCCCCATCTACCTTGCCCAACAAGGGGCGCAGGCCTCACCCACAAACTCACCCTCAGCCTCCCCATCCCCCTCGCCCGCCGTCCTCCCACTACCCTCCTCCGTCTCAGTCGTCGTGGCCTCCATCCTCCCCTCAGCCTACTCCACCGCCGCCACCCCCTCCTCCGCCGCCACCTCCGCCTCCGCCTCCCCCTCCGCCCCCACCCCCACAACACTCAGTAGATCGAGTAGGAACCCTCAGCGGGTACCGCCAGCATCATCATCACCATCACCTGCAACACCCTCCCAGTCCTCCAGAGCACAGGAGTGAGTGGGAGTCAGGCGGCTACCTCCCAAGAGGAGGACTTTACTCGTCCAACACCAGTGAAATGTCCTACCCCTCGAGTCCAAAGGTTAGATATTCTCATGTGAGAGACATGATGTGTGGGACTGGCTTTTCCTCTTCGTATTAGAGGGCAGGGATTCCCCCCATCCCCCCATTTTTCCCCCATCTGTGAAAATGCAAAGTTGGGTTCCTGCATTTTCAAGGCTGCAAGACTCGACTCTCTTTAATGTATTAGGTTTATGCGTGTGCATGTTCTGTTTTATGTATTGGGGATGTTTTATGCATGAAGAAAGAGCAGAAACACAGCATGTTCATGAGTGCATTGATTTACCATTTACCTTAAGCTGAGGGATAGGTATTCAGAGATGCATTTAGTTGATATTGCTGTTTGGCTTGTAGCTGTGTGGATTGTTGCACCGAGTGCAGTGTTGCATGGTGTGTAGTGGTGATGAAAGCAGCACGTTATTGGAGCTGATTTATATTTTCAACGTGTGTGCTCGCATTTGGATTTCATATTGGGTTGTGAATTGAATGCTTTTGAAACCTCAGGCAGCCTGGGTGTGTCTTGCGCTGATATTCCTTCAATGCTCTGTATGTGCCAGGGGGCAGAAAGATTCATTTTATTTTTACTCTGGTTCAGGTAATGAGAAATACCTCCCGTGCCAGTCGTATTTCCTCTTCAAGTACCCCCTTGGTGAGTGTCTTTCTATAAAAATCTGATGCCATCTTTTGCAAACATTCCTTCCATTTGTAGTAACAATTATGAGCTTTATACATTTGTGAAATCCTACCAAAACAAGACACTTTCGTTGTCAAATGACTTGCTAAATGAACATACTGTTAAAATCCAAACCTATTCTCAGCTGTTGCATGGAAACGTGGTCTTTCCCCAATAGCAACTAGCTCCTAGTCCCCCCAACCAGAGGCGTCAGATGGCCCCTGTCATGTCTAAACCCGTCATGCTGCCGCAGTCCCAGACCCACCGACCAGATCAGCTCAGACCTGCACTGCGTTCTGATGTCCTGGTATGAAACACAACACACTGCAATCGTGAAATGGAGTCATTAAGCATTCAGACATCTGACACAGCATGCCATCATCTGTGTGAGGGATTAATCTCCACCTTATCCGCTCCTGGTGAGTCTTCCAGACTGTCCAGCTGTTTCGCAGAACGCCAATCTGTCGTTATCAGATCACACAGGGGAGTCATTTCTCCTTCCTGTCTAAAAGCTCCAATGAAACTGGGCGGATTGTTTGTCAAGTAAAATTTACGGGAGAAACCCTCTCCAGTAACCCTCTGCCTCACATTTATTTCTCAGGTGTGAAACTTTCACACCTGAGAGCATCGACCACACACTTCTTCCATTACACACGTCTACCATCAGTTCAGCAGCACCTCTGCAGCTGGAGGTGAAACGTCTCGCTGAGAGACACCTTGACTGGAAGAGCTGAAGGACAAATTGCCATAAATCATTCACTTTCCCCTGACGTGAAAAAATTGCTGCTGAAGGTTTTGTGCAGTATATGTGCATGGACTGCAGTGTACCTTATGCTGTAGTATTTACAAAGGATTCCTGTTGGTCACTGTGTTTCATCGGCCTGGAGAAATGGGCCAATGAACTTAAAGGATAAGACTTGCAATAGTCTGTATTTTTGTGCCTCAGTCTTTATGTTTTCGGGTTGTTCACACATTACCACTAGACCACTATATAGAAATAATCACAGCATCGAAGTGAGGGTTGTGTTTGTTTTGTTTTTGTTTTTATTTGTTTGCTAAAAGCTGCTTCCTGGTCTTGTGTTTCAGCCTCAGGAAATGCTGAAACGGATGGTGCCTTTCAACTCGTCTTTTAAATCAAACCCCAAACGACAAGTAATCCATACCCATCACCACCTCCTTTTGATTTATTATTACCCTTGAGTGCGTTTTCTCCTGTTCTTTCTGCACTTTTTTGTCTCCATGCTCACACATCAGGTTTCCTCATGGCTGCTTCTGTAAGGGCTCTTGCTTTACTTTGTCCTCTCTCTTGACTGCATCACTGCCTTTTAGGTCCAGTTGTGTAGCTAATGCACGAGTGGCCTTTTATTGATTTGGAGCATGCAGTAGTGCTGTGAACATACAATGTGGTATAATGCATGTCACAGTCTTACTGCTGTTATTGGTTTTGATCTTCGTCATCATCTTAAATCCAATCTGTATTCTACGTTGGTTTGTCCAGTGTGCATTACTAAAAGGAAAAAACTTTTTTTCTTAAACCTCCACTTTGCTTAGAGACAGAGAACTTTGGTCTCATTTGATTTACTGGAGGCCTATTTATTATTCAAAATACCACGTCACTTAGTTTGTTTAACAAATTTCAACTGCCGTCTCATTTGTTGTGACTGGAGGCAGCATTAATGTCCAATGTTGAGTGTCTGAGCCAAACAACAGGAAATGAAGAGTTAGATTAATGTGTGTTTATTCTGCAGGGAGAACAACATCTCTCTGAGTCATCGTAGCTGGATGAATGTGATGTCCTTTGTTCTGGTTCCTTCCCTTGAAACTACTTCCCATCAATGAATTAAAGTGTCAGGCTTTGAAAGCCACTGTGCTTTTAGAATGAATGGCTCTTAGCGTCTCCATGGTCTCCATTTATTTAGGATGGTATTATAACTTTTGCATAAAACTGGTTGTCAAAGGAAATCTGACCAGCACTTGTTACTCGACTGACATTCACCAACATTTCTTTGAAGTTCTTGTGTTTCATTGTATCCTGTTTGTTAACCACCTATTGCTGTATTGATCCGTTGTAATGAACTGCATGTTGATTCTCTTTCAGGGATTTCAGAAATACGAGGAAGATTTTGATCCCTACTCCATGGTATTGTATATTTGATCTTGTTAGCACTACAGCAAAGCAGAAAATGCAACAGATATTTGACATTTCAAATGAAAGTGGTATTTAGGTATTATCTCCTGCTAACTATAAATGTAAACCTTGTGTGTCTGCTAGGATCCATTAACTGCCATAGCTAATGTTTCTAAAGGTTACAAAATGTGCTATTCCCATGGCAGCCATTTTGAATTATGTTACAAAAGAGATGCCTTTTTAAAACTAGCATTACTACAACAATTTAGGCAAATCAACTGTTAAAAATATTGCAAAAATAATTACACATGCGTGCATAAACTTGCTAGTTTATGATTAGCAATTAGCATTGCCATACATATATTCAGATAGTACGAAGCCATTCTTTATGTTGGCAGCTCTATTGTTTTCCTACTTACATTACATCACAGCTGCAGTGTTGTTTTGCGTGTGTCCCCTCCTTAATGCTTTCTTTGTTCCTAGTTCTCCTCGGACCAGATAGACGGGCGAGATGTGAGACGGCTGAGAATCAAGAAGGTACTGACTGCATCTTCTGCCATAACTCACTTTATTGATGAGGGGAATCTCACTTTTAGAGTACGGTATTCTAAAACATGTTGATGTTTTTGTTCATGGTTCTTAAGACTGGACAGCTTGACATTGCTCTGGAGGGAGGTGCAGACTCTCCTTTGGGAAAGTTGGTGATATCTTCTGTGTATGAAGGTGGAGCTGCAGATAAGCACGGTCAGTTAATTTTTTTATTTTTGAATATTACCTTAATGACAGGTTAGCTTTAAATCCATGAAGTGTATGTCTTTTTACATTACATTACATTACAGGTCATTTAGCAGACGCTCTTATCCAGAGCGACTTACAGTGAACCCCAGGGACAGTCCCTCTGGAGCAACTCTGCGTTAAGTGCCTTGCTCAGGAGCTCAATGGTGGCAGCCTGGTATTGAACTCACAACCTGCTGGTGATCTATTTAAAAGCCTGCCTACGAGACTACCACCAAACTTCACAGACTTCATCTCTGCAGCTGGTTCTGGCTTTTACTCTCTATGTGTCACTGTTGACAATACACATATTTGGCAGTAAGCCTTCTCTGATGTGTGTGTTTGTAGGTGGCATTGTGCCCGGGGATGAACTTATGGCTGTGAATGGGAAGATCCTGATTGATGCGACGTTGACTGAGGGACAAAACTCTCTGGCTCGGGCCTGGAATAGTGGAGGGGTATGACTCATATTAGAGGACAATGAAGTGCCATATGTAATTTAATTTATTTATTTTTGTTTTAAAGGAAATGTATTGTTTACCCTAGTTGCTACAACAGCAAGAGGTTTGATTGATTGTACTTAAAATCAATCAAGCTAGATTGATTGTTTGTGCATGTTGTTCTCACGCCTTTCACTTGCAGTCAGGCTTAATTTTTCATTTTCAAAATATAAGTTAAGTGTTGTGTTTACCTTTTAGGACTGGATCGATGTTGTCATCACTGTTTCCCCTCCGAAAGATTATGAAGATGAAGTGTAAGCATTCCTGATAATTATTTATTCACAAGTGTATGTAATACATTTTTTGCATCTTTTACACTATTATTTAAATATGGTGCATTTTTGTGATAATTTAGGCCAGGGGTTCTTAATTGTTTTTTCAGCCAAGGACTACTTACAAGATGGAGAATATACCAGGGACCCCTTTTAATGTATCATTAGAATAATTTAACTTAGACTATTTTTTGCACTTCTATAGGTTTAGTTAGCCTTATTTGCAGATTATACAAATGATAGATTTATTTGATTAAAATGTAATCTATGAACTATTATAGATTTTAAAATATTAATATAATTTTTTGAACTATTCCTTTTGTAAAAAAAAAAGAATAAATAAATAGTCATGATAAGTTAAATGAATGAATCTGAACATTTTTCACAGACCTCCTGGCAGAGTGCAATGGACCCCACAATGAGATTTAGACCATAATCTAATGAAACTGGTCCATTAGTTTACAGTTTATGACAGTGTATTTGTGTGTGTGTCTGTGTGTGTGTGTTTGCACGTGTATGCAGCCCTAAGTCAGCATCAGTCAGTCCCACTGTGAACAGAAAGGTGTTTGAAGGCAGTGCGACACTGTACAGACACGGCTATCTACTTCAGCACTAGCCCTCCCTCTCCTCGTACCTCACCTTCGTCCCGGTAATCGACTTAGTCTTCAAACCTCCTCTTCACGGCACGTCTCAGAGGGGATGTTTGGTGTTGCATTTGTTTCTGTTTGGCCCCATTGTTTTTTTCTTTACCACATGTGACAGTCTCCCTGTCGATCAGAAGAAACAAGCAGACTATTTTGGCATTTGTGTCTCATCTTTGTCGAACTGTGAGATTTTATGTATTGCTGTTACAGCTTGGATATTTCCAAGAAAAGATAGCGTGACCGTAAAGGTCTACAGCGTACACATTATGCAGTTTTTCTATTTGAAAAATGCCTCGACTCGATGTTACTTTATTACTGACGCATGTGTTCTACAACAATACAGTCATGCCATTCGAGTGAAGACATTTACAACTAATGCGATCAGTGACCCATCCCACCATATATCTGCCAAATCCTGACCCAGTGAGCCGTATATAAACGCATTTGTACTTGTTTGGCCTCTGTGGTATTGTCCTGTGTCGTCAGGTCATGGGACTCCTGCCAGCCTTCAGCAGTTGTTCTGATTGATGTTGTTTCCCGGGACTGTTACATGTTGTGACATATATAGACACTAAGGTTGTACTGTAGGGCGGATTCCTCCTCCGCTACAGTAACAATTCACGCGTTCCCAGGCTTTGATCAAGTTTTGCAGTTTCAATTCCTGCATGTGTTTTGGTCTCTTGTGTTTAATGTGCAGTGACTGAAGCAACCACGGTGTAAAATATGCTTTCCTGATGAAACGTTTCTTAGCAGTCCAGTTACCAATGTATATCAGGTTTAACAGATTTTATTTGGTGCATTCTTATCTCACATGTTGTTAATTAATTCTTCTTTGTTCTCCTGCAGGACGTTCTTCTAGTCTCATCAACAGCCTGCCAAGAAAACCCACATTGATTTAAGAAGCTTTTCATTGTTGACGATTCCTTCAGGGTTCACCGTCGAGCTGAAGACGGTCTTTTGTTTTTACTTAACATTACTGTAGGCTCTTACTAAGCCTTGTGTCATGTAATCAAGATATTGACACCATGCAGTAAGCATCCTCACTGTCTTGCTTTGTTGAAGGATGATCCAGTCAATATTCAGTTTGTGTCCAGCCCGTACGTGGTTGGCCTCATTTAGATCCCCACGGCCACACTGATCATTCTCTTCAGACATGTGTCTCATCTGTCAGTATAAAACGGCGAGTTAAAACAGCCAGCCCTATCAGCACATTGTACACAGCGTACAATTTCAGGAAAATAAATACAAATTATGGTGTAGATTTGTGTGCTTTTTATTGGTCCTTATTTACTCTCTGATATCAGTTTGGCAGCCAGCCCCTGCCATAGTTCTTCTTACTTTTCCTACCATGCAGAAATTAAGCTAATTCAACCCATGACATGACATAATTCCTATTTGTGGTTGTTTTAAAGGTGCATAAAAAAATGTCTACCCATTTTACAAGTGGCTGGAGGTAAAAAAAAAAAAAAATTAAAAAATTAAAAAGAAATGTAAAGTTACACTCCTGCATCTCATCCTTGCTTAATGCATCTGTTCAACTTCTCTCTACTGTTTTCAGCAGCTCTGCATAGATTTACTTCGAGGTTGTGGAGCCAGACAGTTTTGTAATTAAATGTCCACCGGGGGCAATAGAGCTCCTTCTTGAATGTCTCTCGACTCACTGAGTGAGGGAGACTCAGCTGTGTTTATAATCCTGCTTTAATAAACCCTAAATGTCGATAATAAAAAAAGAAGGTTTAAATCACATTTATAATAAGAGTACAGGAGTGAATTGTGGTAAATGTACATTTGAGATCATTTAAAATGAAATAAAAAAAATAATCCATAAAAGCCGATAAATCCAACATGTAATGTTACATGTGTGTTGCTGTGCAGCGGCCCACTTCACTGTTATATAAGCGCTCCAGTCATCCACTCCCGGTACATGATGACATACGTGACTGATGCCTGCTGCGAGTTTCAGCGTCGCATCGACCGCTGTGGTGTGTTTAGTTGAGCGCCCCCTGCCACTGTAACCCGCCGGAGACAAAAGGCGGCCTTGGGTTGTAAGATCTGCCCTCTTCTTCTTCCTCCTCTTCCTCCTCCTCCTTCTCCTCGGGTTCAGCACCGTGGACAGCTCCCTGCCTTCACCCTTAAACCGCCGCCTGCGCTTAGATGGTCAAACATTAAAGTGGGACGGCAAGAAGAAGTCTGCTGCGCGCTCACACCACATGAGAGACTGCACTTTGGGAGATTTTACCCCCTTTTTCTTTTCTTTTTTAACATCCAAGCGACGCATGTGACAGTATTGAAGAGTGTTTTGGTGAGTCAGGGAAACGCCGCTGCAACAATGATCTCACGATATAAACCGGTAAGTCACCTGGTGTCTCCCACTGATCGATACTTTTACTTTGAATAGTAGGCTTCACTGCTTGTTAGCATTTCATGCACAACAAAGCACTATAAGGTGTTTGAATTGTTGCCATCATGAAGTATTTCGCAATTGCACATGCATGCAGGCCTCTATATACATGTCCACTGCATACATCATTGCACAGCCATGAGTTGGATGCAGATTAAAGCCTATGCTACAAGTCACTTCATAGTTGATGAATCCCTGTGATCATACATCACTAAGGTTCATTAATCTCTAGGAGCGAATTACAGGAGAGTTTGGAATATTGGATGTGTTGGTTTCTCGGCTGGGCTGTGACATTACAGTAACACATTTGCCACAGCCAGATGGAGAACATTTTCTAAAAGATGAAATGGTATCCGCCCCCCTATCCTTCTTTCATTCTTCGATTATGTGCGAGAGACCTGCACGATTGATTAATATCGATCAATGCATGGCTCATCAGTCCCCTCTTGCACTCCCTTTACTCCCACAAAACAAATAATCAGTGTGTCTCACACACAAACACACACAGACACAGAGGGAAGTCTGTTATATTTAGTTGGCATCTGTCTGTATCTGTGGTTCTATAACAATGACAGAGTCTCTACATCTGGCTGTTCCTATATTTAATTATTTTAGGAATGCATCGTTCTTCATCTTTGCTCTAAGCCCACAGCTATACCGTCCGCTTTTGTCCTTTCTGAGGGTTTCTGTGAGTGTCTTCTACTTATTCTTTTTCTTGCTACACACTGAATCTTTAACCCTCCCCAGGCAATCCAGTGATGGATGGTGCTCTGATGTAGGGCACCGCAGAAACTATAGCTCAGCCAGTTTTCCCAGCGGTAAAAATAAATATATATATAATAATACAGACACTGTGCATGATAAAACTATTATGTATATTCCAAAATCAAATCCTTTCTCAATGTTTTGGTGAAACCCCTGCTGACATGACATCTGGTCTGTTGTGGCATTTTGATAAACAGATTCCAGTTGTTTGTGGAAATATCCCTCTCCTCCAAAACCCCAAGTATTTCCCGACTGTTTATTGTCAGCTGGTGTTGGTATGGTCTTCTGAGTAAGAAGATAATGAGTCTGTAACAGGAAGTGAGAGAGTATGGCTGCAGTTGCTAGGCACTCTTCATCTTGGGTGTTGAAATGAATGATCTTTAATTTCTTACATGTCATTGCGTCCAAAATTCCTTTTGACGTTCAGTGTAACAGCCTCCTAAAAGATAGTCGGTGTTTTGGCTTTTTAAATACTCCTGTAAGCTTATGGACACAGTTATGTGCCCGCAGTGAAAAGGTTTTTCTGTCTGTGGGTTTGCAAACTCCACCTAAAACATCTGGCAAAGACATACGGCAGCATTCGAACGCAATATTTTAATTCAAATGTGTTGTTGTTTTTCCTAATATAAAGATAATTTGAGACTGCCACCACCAATTATTTCAAGACCTTGACATTCTGCCTGGATTAAATATGAAGCAATCACCACATGCATTTATGTCTCGCTTTATATTTGCATATGTAGAATTACATTGCACTGTAACGGAAAAGTAGAACATTTTCTAAAAGATCACTCATCTCCAGTCATTTTTAGACAAGAAATGCAGCAGACATACTACTATGTCTGATATGACAGCTTTTATGAGTCTGGGTCTTAATTTAGTTAATGGTATTGCAAGCACAAGGCCAAATGTTGATAACAACTTAAGAACTGAATGCATTATCTCTTACTGTATCCTTGTGCCACTTTAATCAGCACATATCTCTGTGTTTAAACACTTGTGTGAAATGCTCACTACATTTAAGCTTATCTCCCTGTTGTTATTATGCAAAGGGAACCGTGGCGTGTATCACGTTAAACATTTTAACCAGTAAGAAAAGACCATGAGTCTGTCCCTGTTGATACATGGATTATCAAAATCTGCTCCCATGTGGCTCTTAGCTGATCCCTCTGAGCAAGTCAGCTGCCATTGGCTGCAGCGGGATCTCTCTCTCCATCCGTCGTCCCAGGAGTATTAATATTTTATTTATTTTTCTTTACGTGTGCAGCCTAGTTATATGAGTGGCCGCTGCACTCTTTCTTGTTTAGTGCTCTTAATCTGAACTAAAGTGATGAATGACTGAGGGGTAGCATTATGTAATTCCTGGAAACGTGGTGTTTGGGATTTAGATTAGTGCGCTTGTTCATCCTTCACACGTAGCTTTTGTCTGACGTTTGCACTGCTCACTCAGCGGTTGTACCCCCCTTCTCTCTCCTCTCTGTCTTCACCCTCCCCCATACCTTCAGTGGCTCTCAGTCCTCCAGCTCGCCTGCACACTCTTCTCCCTCTGCTCTTGTCTTCCAAGGTCGACTTTGAGCTCGCATTTGCAAAGAGACAAGAATAGCAGGTGCACTGCAGAATGCCACAGCTGCTCTAGATGTGTGTGTGTGTGTGTGTGTGTGTGTGTGTGCTTCTGTGCGCGTGTGTGTCTGAATGCATTCTCCTGGAGCTGTGCAGCGCCGAGTAAAGCTCCAGTGTTAGAGGATGTCGGAGGATTGCGGGCGGACGGCATGCAGATGTTTCTCACCAGCATGGCCAGGAAAGCAGCTTAGTCTGCCGGAGAGACTGTGACTGCCTCTGACCCCACACCTCCCTCCTTCCCCCGGTCTCCTCTCTTTCATCGGATACGATATTTGGGAGCTGGATTCCAGAGGGAGCAGGGAGCAGCTCAATTTGGGAATTATCTACTGAAGACATCCAGTGTTCCCTTTGAAGAAACAACATGCTGTGAGAGCCTCTATTTAAGATCTGTCTGTCTGTCTCTCCTCTGTCTCTGGTCCTCCCCCTCCTCCTCCTCCTCCTCCTCCTCCTCCTCGTCTTCCTCCGGCCGGTTCCTTGCAGAGTCCCGGTTCCACCATGTCCTTGGCGTTTTGCGGAAACGAGAATAACTCGGTGGCTTACAACGTGGACGGGGGGGTTCTGAATAACGGCTGTTTCCTGGATGCGCTGAACGTGGTGCCACATGTCTTCCTCCTCTTCATCACCTTCCCCATCCTCTTCATCGGTGAGTGTCGCTGGGAGGTGAGATCCTCAGCCTCTTCCCACCACACCTCCCTGCACAGACCACACACACAGTTAATATGTGTGTGTACATAAAAGACTAATGAAAGCATGTATTTACATTATGGAGTTTACACACTTTAATTCACTTAACCAATGTTTTATTAATGAGCTGGTGAGCATCATTCCCTCAGTTAAAAAAACTCTCCAACAAAAAGGTGTTGGCTGTCCCATAGCCAAGGTTAGAAATATGAGTCTCTTGAGTATGGCAGGAGGTAAGGATATATTTCTTAAGCTGCAAGCAAATGTGACTCCTCCTGATGAATGTAGTGTACAGAGGCAAATAGGTTTAACCTCCTCTGCTCTCCTTCCTGGCTGCTGGCCATTCCATTAGTGTCATCATCGTGTAACCAGCTCTGCGTCGCTGCTCACACTCTGCTGCTACAGGCACACACAATGCTCCGGCTTGCAGTAGGGTATTCTCCCTTGTCTTGTTCACAAGGTGAAATGTTTCTAGAAACCCTGTGGAGGTTGCCTGCATCAATGTTCTTTCTTTCCCTTCTTTAATTGGAGCAAAAAAATACAACAACATTATGTCAACTAGCAGACTGAAAGTGGAAAGATAAAAACACTCACTGTGCAGTGATTCCTCGCCCTCCCCTCTAACCTTGAGCTGCACTGCTTTCACCAACAACTCTGTAACTTAAGAAAAACCTTCAGAGGTGTGAGTTCAACACCAGGCTGCCACCATTGAGCTCTTCAGCAAGGAACTTAACCCCGAGTTGCTCCAGGGGGACTGTCTGTAAGTCGCTCTGGATAAGAGCGTCTGCTAAATGACCTGTAATAGTAATTTTAAAAAAAAAAGTCCACCGTTATAAACAGTGCTCTGCGCTGCATTCTGCCCTGCAGCTAGGTCATGTGTTTCTCTTTAGAGTGCTTGCTCATGAGTTCAGCTCTACCTCAGATGGGACTGCACCTTTTGATTATTTTAATGATCACTTAATCTGTTAATGCTTGTTTTGATTAATTATTCATTCTGTAAACTCTCTGAAAATGGTGGAAAATGTCCATCACAGTTTCCCAGAGTTCAGCGTGACATATTCAAATGTCTTTTTTTTGTCTGACCAGGAGTCCAGCACCCAAATATATTATTAATATGAATTCATTTTAAATCACATAAGACAAAAAAAAACATCAAATCCTCACATTTAAGAATCTGGTACCAGCTAATGTTTGCCAATTTGCGAAAAAAAAGAAATGAACTGATTAGCAAAATAGTTGCCGATTCATTTTCAGCTCTAACCTCAGTTTTCTGTAGGCTACTGTCAAACCAACAACCCTGAATGAGTCACACATTCCTCAGAATGTTCTCCAAAGGTCTATATTAATCATTAATCAATTATCAAAAACTGAAAATGTAGTTTTTGTTTTACACAAGTGAGAAATTCTGCCTGATAGAAGGCACAACACTGTGTGTGTGCGTGTGTGTGTCTGTCTGTCTCTGTGTGTGTGTGTCTGTGTGTGTCTGTCTGTCTGTCTGTCTGTCTGTCTGTCTGTCTGTGTGTGTGTGTGTGTTGAAGTGTCTATGTGTGTGTCTGTACACGTGTGTGTTTGTGTCTTTGTGTGTTTGTGTCTGTGTGTCTGTGTGTGTTTGTGTCTGTGTGTGTTTGTGTCTGTGTGTCTGTGTGTGTTTGTGTCTGTGTGTGTTTGTGTCTGTGTGTGTTTGTGTCTGTGTGTCTGTGTGTGTTTGTGTCTGTGTGTGTGTCTGTGTGTGTCTGTGTGTGTTTGTGTCTGTGTGCGTGTCTGTGTGTGTTTGTGTCTGTCTGTGTTTGTGTCTGTGTGTGTCTGTGTGCGTGTCTGTGTGTATTTGTGTCTGTGTGTGTGTCTGTGTGTGTTTGTGTCTGTGTGTGTTTGTGTCTGTGTGTCTGTGTGTGTCTGTGTGTGTTTGTGTCTGTGTGTCTGTGTGTGTGTCTGTGTGTGATTGCGATTGCCAGCTTGTGCCAACACTTGTCAGAGAGATGAAGTGTCCAACAGCTAAGCTGCCAACAACAGAGGAGTCATTACCATAATGTGGTCAGCAGCGATGTGTTTTATGACAGCAGTGACTCGCATTATGACATAAATTGCGCTTTGATAACTGAATCATTGTTGTATTATACCCTGGGTTGATACTCACATCTAACAAAGGAAAGGGACAAAGAAGCTGTAGATACAATAAGAGATAAAATAATTGACTTCAGGATTTAAGGCCAGCAGCCATCTGGCCACTCTCATTGGTTTACCTGCCAAACACCAGGCAATGTAATGAAAGTGATAATAACATTTCCATAAGAAAAGGTAACAGATTGGCGGGCTGCCATTACCCCTAGCAGACCCGTCCTCTTAGTTTATCTTCTTGTCACTCAGCTGTCATTATGAGAGCACTTTGTCATATAGCTCATGATATTTAAGCAATAAGTCAAAACTGGTTACAAGTTTTTTTTCCGAGTGCACATTTACAGCTACTTACAGAAGATTCAAGATAAAAAAATCTACTTTTGTTATTTGAATCTGTATTTACATATTCTGACTGTCTCTGAGTTCCCTCTGTTATTTTACTTTCTTTGTATTTAAAGTGACACACCCTTGATGCTTTTTAAAAAAATAAAACTTTTATTTCCTGTTACCTGCTTTAGGCTGGGGCAGCCAGAGTTCAAAGGTCCACATCCACCACAGCACCTGGCTTCACTTTCCTGGTCACAACCTGCGCTGGCTCCTCACCTTTGTCCTGCTCTTCATCCTCGTCTGTGAGGTTGCAGAGGGCATTGTGTCTGATGGGTACGTTAGACACACTCACTAATCCAACCTGATGTTTTTTGTCGTGAACTCCTGACATTGGTGATCTGTGACTATTAGCGTTTAGCAATAATAAGGCTATTTTCTTCTTGTTTAAAATGACAAGTTTCATAAAAAAGAAAACCCCAGTATCATGGTTCTGCCTTGGAAAACAATCTTCTGAAAGCTCGCTGAAGCTAACGTTAACCCAGGAGTGAGGTATAACTCTTGTCTTTAATGATAAAACTACAACTAAATGACCAACAGAAACATAGAGCAGTTCACTACTGAGTAACATGTCGTGTTGTTTGTACATTCCCACTACATTAAATACAGCCATTAAACATGTGCTCTAATCAAAACGTTGTGTCTGTATTTCCAATATGTTTAATCCTCCTCTACCTTCAAACCCAGCAGGAGTTTCTAAACTTTTTTCACCCAAGTAAATGTCAGTTGAAGTTGATGCACCGATCACAGGTTTTACGCATGAAGAGACAGAGAAGCAATCTCTGCCTCTTCTCTCCCCATCTCCTTATCATTATCTGTTATCCTCTCCCTCTCTCTGCCTGTGCCATATGCATCCTGTTGTTGCCTTAATGTAGTGAGGCCATGCTTATCAGCCATTTCTACTGACTGAAGCGGGGTAACTGCATGTGAATGATTGTGAAGAGATCGCCACTTCACTGGGCTTTTCACACTGACTGACTGAAGAGCCTTTCACGTTGGAGTCGGTCATTTTGTTCTTACTCTACGCTTGTCTTTCTCAAACTGATTTTCTTTTGCAGATTCAGCCAATCCCTCCATCTCCACCTGTACATGCCTGCAGCTCTGGCATTCATGGCTGGCATCACATCTATTATCTACTATCATAACATTGAGACCTCCAACTTCCCCAAACTACTATTAGGTACAGTATTCTTAAATTCAGCTTTCCTTTGTCTTTTTTAAAAAAATTTTATTCACATGCGCAATCTGCACAGAGAGGAGGTCAGGGTGGATAGATGGGTCTAACAAACACAGGACTTTCTCCCGGGAGGCTGCTGTTTGTGTCCCGTGTGAAACAAAATGTTGTCAATGTTAACTTATTTACTAACTTTACTTACGTAACGTACTTAACTTACGTCACGGACATATTTATTTTAAACCAAACGATGATCTTTTCCTAAACTTAACCTAGTAGTTGTTGCCAAACCCTAACCAAGGAGTAACGTAACGCACTTAACTTACGTAACGCACTTAACTTACGTCACATACTTAATGTAACATTTACCACCTGTTGAAGTCTATCGGACTACCCTGCACATTGAAAAATAATACTAAAGGGGACCCTGTGCCTTAAAAAGTGACGGCAAAGGGTCCTGACCAAACATCCATATGTGACACTTTGGGAGTCTGAGTGTTTAATATAAAACTGACCCTTTTCACCTCTTTTACCTCTTAGTTAACAACAGCAGATTCAAATTGCATGTACTCTTTAGGATGATATAATTATAAACGGAGTCAGTGCAACCATTAATAGATGAATGGTTCATTACAATCAGATAGAGAAATGATAGAGAGAAATATCATCTGGTGTAATTGCACTCGTCTGGGTAGATAATAATTATCCCTTATTAGGGAAATGTGTTTCCGGTGAAAAATCTGCACAATTTGTTATTGTCACAATTGTTTTCAACAATAATCGATTTTTTTACTTGTAATAATTTTTTGTCACAATCCTTTATGACCAGTGAGAATAAATACACTATAATAAAGTATCCCCATAGCAACGGTATAGATAAATTAGCACATGCACTGTGTTCTGTTAGATCTGTATCTCACGCTCAAACTTTTTTTCACATCAATATCTCTCTTCACCTTTGTCTTTTAGTTTGTGTCCCATGTTTGCTCCTGTAATGACCTGTTGCTGCTCTTAAACTTGCTCTCCACGCGCATCATTAACTCATTTCCACATCACAGTCAGTCTCTTGAGGGAAGTCGTGGAGCGTCGCTGGGTTCATCATTACACGAACAGAATTTCATTTTCTAAATTGAGACTTATTGATTGGTGCCATTGACCCACACACTGATACTATTGTCACAGTATAGACGCTCTTCATATTAAAGAAGTAAACTCTTTATAAGAGTCTGAGCGGATGATCTAGTTTTTTTCCACAGTTTAGTCTTTCCTTGCCAGCTTTATCATCTTTTATTAGTGTTTTTCACTATCAATCTCTCAATATTGACCCCAACAAACCTCTTAACTGACACGATGATGTCACTATCAAACGATCTTCATGAAGTAAAGACAATTAACTTACCTGCTATTTACTGGATTAAAGGAGTTGACCTTGAAAACTGTTGGACACACATTGCTGAGTTGTTTTTGTCCACAGACACAAAAACAAGAAATGAAATGATACCTACACAGAATAACATCACCCGGTAGAAAACATCAATTGAACCCTAGCTATATTTATATATGAAATGTAACTCAGACTTTGACAAAGAACACCTACATATTACACAAATCCAGTTTCAAACAGACATTCAATTCAATTCAATTTAAACTCCAGCTCTAATATAACCTGTCTGCAGTCTGGTCACTTATCTTTTTGGCTAATCCAGTGATTTTCTGTCTTTCTTTGATCCCTGCTAATTCTCCTCAGCCCTGCTGATCTACTGGGTGCTGGCATTCATCATGAAGACCGTCAAGTTTGCCAAGTACACCGAGCATGGCATCGGCCCCAGACAGCTACGCTACTGCATCACCGGACTGCTGATGCTGCTGTATGGACTCCTCCTGGCTGTGGAGATCAATGTCATCCTGGGAAGGGTGAGTGTGTGTGTGTGTGTGTGTGTCTGTGTGTGATGCCACGTGTGTAAAGTCATCTGATTGTTGCCTGGCTTTTTTAAGTCTAAAATCTAAATTGCTCCAGTGTTCAGCGATCAGTAAAGCTGCCCAGAGTGAGATAAAAATGGTTGGATGCAATGCTACAAGTTTTCCTTGTCACACGTGTTGAGCTGTTAAGAAAAGTCCTTTTTATGTTGGTGTGTGTCATCGTGATGAATGTTGCAATTAATAGTGAAGGAGACATGAATGTATGTACCTAAATGCATGGCAATCCATCTGATAGTTCTTGAGATATTTGGCCAAAAAACAAATATTTAATCTTCATGGTGGGGCTAGATGAAAGGTCAGGGGATCACTTAAGACATGTGGCTTCATCCTGTGGGGGCCATGAATGCCTGTACAAAATGTCACAGTAATCCATCAAACAATTGTTGAGATATTTTAGTCTGGACCAAAGTGGTGAAGCGACTGGCTGACCGACATGCTGCTCCATGGTTTAAAACACATTTATAAAGGAACAAAAACACAAACTTCTCAGAAGAAATTCAACATAAAAAAGACATGAAATATAAACCCACCTAGAATCATAAAAGGAAGGACAAAATACAAATAAAAGATTATAGCATGAAGGCCAGATCCCCTCAGTTTTATGAAAACCTCAGGCGGCCATCTGACTCTGACTAAATCGTGAAATGAGATCAACAATATCTTAAAAATTGATTTTGAGAGCGGAGGGAACTTTGTGTTACTCTCTTCGCATGTATCTGGCTGTATTGTATTGAACAAACGGATCATGGTCATATTCAGTTTTTGACATTTTCCGACATCTAACAGTAAGAAAATGGGTGAACAGCACAGAAAGAGATTCTCCCATCATGCCCTGCACACTCTAAAGCGCCTGTTTGTTGGAGTATTTTTACTGGATTGTAGCTGTGTATGTAATTTAGCATAATATTTTAAATTAGCTCTTTCATAGGAATTCAATTGTTTATATTATCAAAAAAAAAAATGTATTTGTAAATTAATTGTTTTAATTAAATATTACTTAAGTGATTTTCAATAATCGCATTTTTCAATAATCCTCACTTGAGTTGAGTATGATTGGCTTCCATCACTAAAAACTAATAATCCCCCCCAATTGTTCAATCCAATTTCACTAATCAACACAACATGAATCTGCAAAACAGAATTGGTGAATGACTAAACTTGACCCATTTTTAAACAAAACCATGAAAACAGAATGTCATGAGCCCTTTTGTAAAAATGAAATAAGTATAATCTGTGTTGTGTTATAAATAGTAACCAATATTTGGACATATTCTGCGTTTATTCATCTTCCAGTCTCTGACCTAGTTTCCATAAAGCTTAAAAACATGCATCAACTCTGTTTCACCGTCTATATATAATACATTGTGAATATATGTTCTGTTTCTTCTATTCTGTTCAGCCTAATGGTTATGAAAGACAATTTATCTCGTCGGCAGCTATAATTAATCCTGCTTAAAAGCGTCTATTCAACTGTCATGTCCATTATGTTGCAGTTTTCATATGCAGCATGGAGAAAATTATAATAATTACCTCCACAGATTTTGTCACAGATGAGCTCATGTTTCTGTTTTATTGAACGTGGAATCAGCGGTTACAAGTTGTTATATTCCCTATTTTACAGGCCACTGCAGATGACCCAGTGAGTATAATAATTAATCACACTTTTCTTTCTGTCCTTTGGTTTCTCACAGCGCTACATGTGTTTCGCCGACCCCACAGAGGTGAAGCCCCCCGAGGACCTGCAGGACTTGGGTGTTCGTTTCCTGCAGCCCTTCGTCAACCTGTTGTCTAAAGCTACCTACTGGTGGATGAACACCTTCATTACCGCCGCTCACAGGCGACCCATCGACCTCAAGGTCATCGGCAAACTGCCCATCGCCATGAGAGCCCTCACCAACTACATAAAGCTACGCAAGGCCTTCGAAGACCAGAAGGTTAGTGCCCCGACCGACTGGTTTAGTGTTGGTCATCTTTTCTTCTTTGTGGAAAATGTAGGATTGCTGCCTAATGCTGGAATTAATTTAGCCCATAGCCCACTGTATACACAATATAACATCTTCTTCAGATCTTTACAAATGTGGGAGATGCGTTTGATTTCAGAGACCTCGTAACTGTTTCTTGCGTCATTGGTGCTGAATAAATAGTGGGTGATGTATCAGGCACTGGTGCAGATGGCAACAGAAAGTAACAGAAAATGATGTGCAAATTGGGAAGACAATCTGGAAAAAGTAAGTGATAATATTGGGCTGTTTTTCCAATAAGTTGTAGTTTTTTGTCAGAAATTAAATGTTAAAGCATTTTGTACGCAAACGTCTGCATGTGAAGGGTTCTTATGTTGTTAAGATACATACTCGGGGCAAACCAGATTATGAAATAGGAGAAAAGTGCTAAATGGTGATTATCATCAAGGAATCAAACACAAATAAGGCTTTAAGGATTTATGTAAGAGCATAGAGTGCAGCTTGTTTGGCTCCTTATGGCCCCACTTCATTTCATTTTGAGCCCATTGATGAGTTTAACCCTAATCTTGAGTTTGTAATGTTGAATTGCTGTCTGTTGGTTGCTATGACATGTGCGTGAAGTGATCTGGGAACCTTTTTAATGTTTTCTTTATGACACAGCTGTTGGCTGAGCTGGGACCATTAAACTGAATTCAGAAGTCACAGAGATGATGATTCAATAGTGTAAACACTTAAATGTCACATTGCCAATAAACGTGCACACATGCTTATTCTTTCTCTCTCAGCCCTATTAAGTTGTCTTTTCTTTGAAAAAAACAAATTCCACATCACAAAATGTAATATGGTCTCTCCACTTTATACCTTTCGCACTATTTGATGGGTGAATTAAATGAAATCTTGGTCACTTTGGACAAAAGTGATGCAATGACACACACACAAAGGCTTAAAAAAGGTTTTTCACTGAGTGTATCCTCATATGCTCACATGCATATACCCATTTATAAATGAAGAAGGTATTAGCTGCCATTTTGAAAATCAAACAACGCTTTCTCCTATAAAATGAAATATTGACACTTTTTCAGTTCCTGCTATTCTTTTGCAAAGTTTAAATACGGGCTAGCTTGCAGTATAGCTCTTCAGATAATGTGAACTATGTTTTAGATGTTTTAGAAAAGGCGGTTGAAACCACTTTTGTACCTTTTTGTTTTTTTACACTGCTCTCGTCCCAAAGCGGTGTTCTTCCAGTCTTATTAATTAAGTCCAAACTGGAGATGTTTTCGCATTTCAGATTATTTCTCTCTCTCTCTCTCTCTCTCTCTCTCTCTCTCTCTCTCTCTCTCTCTCTCTCTCTCTCACTTTGATGAATGCCACCACTTTTGCAGCATGTGTCCGGGGGCGGAGGTGAAGGGCCTCTTGTACAGGGTCACTGTTTTCCAGTGTTTGGAAGGTTACAGAGATTCTTCACTGCTGCATGTGCGTCCGTTTGTGAACGCAACCCCATTTCCTTCCGGCACAAGCGAGGGATGAGAGAGATTGCAAGATCCCAGTGGAGGGGGGAGGGGGGGCGGGGGGGGTCATTCCCATTCTACTGTGAACGAGGCGACATCCCGACCCCTGCAGGGGTGAAAGAACTACATGGGAAGCTAGTTTCACTTTGCGTGTGGGAGAATGAAATGTCTTTCCTTCTTGTTTGAACCCAAGGTAGAAATAAATGATGTGTGTGTGTGTGTTTGTTTGTGTGTGTGACGTGCATAGTGACACATGTTTCGTATGAGCTCAAATGGAAAGATAGAGACACAAGTTAACAGTCACGTCTGTTCTCACAGTTCACACGCAGAAACACACGCACACACACTGACACTGTGAAAATGTTCTGGGAGTGTTTACTGCACCGTGACAGTCCAGATGTTTTCTTCTGATCACTGCAAATCACTGAACCAAGCTGTTGAGCTGTTTTTGAAGTTATGCAGTTGAGATCAGTAGCTCTTCCAGTCTGCCTTAATACAATCTTTAATGAGCCTCATTACAGTTATAGAGCAGTTCCACTGTGAAACTCACCATTAATCCCCAATCCCATAATGCAGCAGCCGCAGTGGAGAGGATGGAAGCTCTGAACTTGACCTAATTTTGCAGGGTTCTGTGGCAGTGGAGGAGCGACTCTTGAGTTAATGATGTCGGTTCAGCTTTTATGTTCAAGTGATTACCTGCTCTTGCTCTCTTAGCAGGCTGTATTGTCTAACCTGGTTTATTTTTCTTTTGTTGTGCTGCCAGTACAGCTCCACAGAGAAATGGCTGTGTATAATGTTTGGTGCAAAGAAGTAAAAAAACTATTTACTCCTAGCTTCAACAGCAGGCTTCTTCATTACACTAATGAAACAATGTGAATGTTTCACTGATAGATGATGATTTATATTTGATTATATTTTAATAATCCAAAGCCTTTTAAAGTAGACAACTGTTACTCAGTCACTGCTGATTAGCTGTTATTCGGCGAATGAACATCCACATGCGGTTCATTTCTCCTCAACGTATTTCACCTCTGTCCCCTTTTGTTTTCATCTTCCCTCAGAAGCCTCTGGGCACAGCACCCCAGGGTCCAAAGTTGATCTGGCAGGCCTTGAGGAAAGCATTCGGCAGACCTCTCATCCTCAGCATCACCTTCCGATTCATGGCCGACCTGCTCGGCTTCGCCGGCCCTCTCTGCATCTCCGGCATCGTCCATCACATCAGCAAGGACAACCGCACCATTCAGCAGCCGGTGAGGGGTCAACCATACTGCCATGCACACAATAGCATAGCATAGCATAGCATAGCATAGCATAGCATAGCATAGCAT
>CALSCE010009442.1:17588563-17623171 GCA_943593645.1 Bovichtus variegatus | reverse complement strand
ATAGCATAGCATAGCATAGCATAGCATAGCATAGCATAGCATAGCATAGCATAGCATAGCATAGCATAACAACATTTGTAACTTTTGAGTTTTGTAGAAAAGTGAAGCAACTCTGTCTCATTGTTTTTTCATTCTCTGGTTAAGTTTGGTAAGTTTCTCTGAAATATGTCAGTCAAACTTTAAACAGTTTTCTTTGGAAAGACGAACCAGTCTTCACCTGCTTTTCTTAAAAAATGTTTCCTCAGCTGCTGTTTATTGTTTTTTCTTTTTACATCTCTTCTTTTTCTAACAATTTCAGTATTTTTGTCCCATTAATGTACCCCTACGTTCTGTCTGAAAGGCCGTCAAAAAGTATAACATTTTTTTATAAATTGTATAACGTTACATACTCATGACCTAATAAACAGCACTTAAAGTAAAGTTGGGTAAAAAAGTTAGTTATCTTACTTATAAGTAGTTATATTACTTAGTTATCACATAATAAGAGCTCCATCAGGACTCTGTGTGTGGTTTGATCAGATGTGATGGAGAGTGCTGATAGGATGAGCAAACACCGAAAATCTTAATTTAACTAGGAAGACCTGGCCAAGATAGCACACCATTACCATTATATAAGTACCAAAAAGATAAACTAGAGCTCATTTCTCAATATAAGAAACTAATTGTGAGAACTAATTGTTTTCTGGGCCTTTGATATTCCTGAGCAAATAGCTATCATAATTGATTTATCTGAACTTCACTTTCCTTTTGCTCAACCTAAGAAAAGGTGACAGTGACACCTCTTGACAGAATGAGTTTTAGACTCTGATGTTGTTGTCTGTTTTCAGACAGAAATCACATCAGAGGGTCTCCCCTATCAGTGTGGTTGGCGGAAACATCAGAGTTACCTGCAATTCTTCAATTTTATTTGTGGGCCCATGACACCTGCCCACAAAACGTGCTGCAGCAGGAATCATGTTACATAACCTAGACATCGGATGTTACAGGAGTTCTGGGTAAAAGTGAATTATTTCTGAGAAAACATGTTGATGTTGTCCGGAATAAACAGACCTGAGACAAGGAATCAGAAACAGACAAACATGGCTTCAGCAGACATGACGTCACACGGCTCCTCCTGCCTCTTGAAGGTCACTGTGACAGTTTGATGAGACGTTCATGGTGCCCGCTTTCTCCCCGGTGCTCCTGACCTATTGGTGTAGTAATTTAATTCTCATCAAATATTTATGAGATTTATTGCAGGTGGAGCTGTCTTGGTTTCTCAGACTCCACACAGGGCAGTAAGTCAGTAAGAATTTCTGGATCTTATAGAGAGAGTCAAACTGTGTTTTTGGCCGTGGGATGAGAAAGAGAGCAGATACATTTCAAAGATGAGTGGACGTGGAGTTGAGACACATATCTAATCAATAATTTCTAATCCCTCCTGAGGGAATGATATCTTCCTGGTTAATTAATTAATCTTTGAGGGAGATACTGTATCCGCCTCTTGCAGCTGAGCCACATTCTTATTTGGTTTCCGGCTCACACTGCACATTTCTCTGAGGGATCCACTCCACCTCAGTTTGAGTGCAATGTTGTGGCCTGTGAAATGGAAATGATGCATATTAAATGGTCATCTCGACATCTGAAGTGATGAAAAGGAACATTTTTAGCTGAAGGTCATTACTGCCAGAGTGGAATCCAATCCCGCAGAGTTCAGCCCGTGTGAATGACCTTGCCGCGGCTCCTGTCTCTCTAACAATGATAAACTGGTCGATTCTTCTATCTCCCCGTCTCCCTACCTGTCTATGCTTGCAGATGAGTTTGCTGGGGATCTATTTCATTTCCTCTAAAGAGTTTCTGGAGAATGCGTATGTGCTGGCTGTGCTGCTCTTCTTCGCCCTGCTCCTGCAGAGGACTTTCCTCCAGGCCTCCTACTATGTGGCCATTGAAACAGGCATCAACCTGCGCGGGGCCATTCAGGTGCAGAATATTCTCCATGTAACACATGTCTGTCAAACCAGGTTAGCGATGTTCTACTGTTCGTCCACATGGATGTGAATGTGGTTGTTCTCTCCACAGACAAAAATCTACAACAAGATCATGCGTCTGTGCACCTCCAACATGTCGATGGGAGAGTTGACCGTTGCTCAGATCTGTAACCTGGTTGCCATAGATACCAACCAGCTCATGTGGTTCTTCTTCCTCTGTCCCAACCTGTGGGCCATGCCAGTGCAGGTAAGAGACATGTTTCTTACTGTATTAAGTAAAGAGTTCGAGTAGGTGCACGTCAGCTACGTGTGTACTATAAATCAGGTTTTACGTTGCATTAGGTAGTATCGTTTTGTGTCATTTTTGTGTGTTGTAGTATTGTGTATTGTTGCACTATTGTCTTTGTGGTAAACATTTCAAAGGTGTTTGTTGCACTACATTTTTCACCCTTCATTGTTAAAAGTGTTGTTATTGTAAATCACGCCTTGCCTTGTTTTTTTCTCATCAAACTCGTAGCATAGGGCAAAGCTCACTTTCCAATCACGCGTAAAATAGAGGATCGTATATAGAGATGTGAAGGCTGGGAATGGAGCGTCAGCTGTTATTGCCCCTGTGGGAGTTAGAAAAGATTTACGGCAAATGTGTGCCTTCGATTGCAGATCTACGACCTTCACCATTTGAGCAGCTGTCCTGTGGATTTTGTAATTCATGATGTAACCCAGCACTGCATAATCAATGTTGTTATTCATACTGTATAGTATTAAGTCCTCAGCAGAAATAGGACTTTAACCAACCATCCTGGTAAATCATAAAAAAATACTATTTCAGAAAACCCTGGAGTTAGTTAGTTTCTCAATACACTGCTATGTCTTTGAACCTGGAGTTTTTGTTTTTTTTTTCATAATTTTTCTTCCTCGTGTCATTTTATTCTTGTCATATTTACCTACTGTTTATTTCTTACCTCTGTCCTCTATCATTTCATCAATATCAAATGTAAACCTCGATTTACGCTAAAATAGAAATACAGTCACATTGCCACCTTTACAATATCTGCTGCTGCTGCTGCTGCTGCTGCTGATGATGCAGATTGTTCATTTATTGGCATTATTTCCATGCCAGTGAAGGTTCATGGAAACCAAAGCTATGGGAAAGCAGAAATAGCTTGCAAAACTCAGGAAAACAAGAACAGCTGTGGTGAAAGAAGAAGACCACTGTTGAATACTGTTAGCCCCCGAGACTTAAAATAAAATGTAGACACTTAGAGAGGGAAATATAGATGATTCAGACATGGAAACACAATCACCCACATGATATTTTAGCACTCTTACAAACGTTTGTTGGTGATACACTTATTTCATATTGCAGAAATTTGTTTTGCAGTTTGCGAAACAGTAAGTGTTGTAATGCTTTATTGAAGTACTTTCACACTTATTCTCCTCTGTTACGGTCGACTTATTGTACCTTCAGGCTTATGATGGCCTGTGTTGGCAGCACATGCTGTGTTTGGAGATGAGTATCCTCTTACCTCTTTGTAGCAGGAAGCACTGTTTCTACGGACTTGTTTCTCTCTTGCATGAACGTGCAATTCATTCTCCATCTGTGCCTACCTGTCTGCCCCAAACTGTGAATGAATCCATTGCGCTTGCTTTTTACCGCCTCCTGCCCTGATGGGCATTTGTTTTGTGCCATTGATCTCCAATGGGTCAGGTGTTTTCTATGGGATTCTATGGACCCTGAAATCTAAGCGCTAAATGGACGTCAGTCATTATTCATTTTATTATTTGTGCTTTGTTTCACTGCCTCCATAGTTCATGCGACCTGCTGATTTGAACCTATGAAAGCAAATCTTCATTATTTAGTGAAGTCAATACAATTCATTTTTTTGGCACGGCAGACATTTTTGACTTGTCATAGCAGAAGCACTGGTGAAACAAATTTAATTTCCCAGTTTCATCAAGTGTCCCAGTAAGCTGTGCCACTGAGACAGCATGCAGAATACCAGGATCTGGAAACAGATAACATAAAACATGTTTATCTGTTCCACATGTGCTTTTCCTGCTATGACGAGCCAAAATGTCTGCTGTGAGAAAGGTCTTTTATGTATCAAAAGCTCAGTAGACTTGAGCTGTCAGCTTATGTAGCTCATGTGCTGTCTAAACAAAGCACACAACACTTTTGCTCAAATTTGTTTCTATTACTCCAATTTCGGAAGCTTGCCATCCTTAGATGTTCATTAAATTGAAAGCTGCTGGAGGAAAATAGGAAATGAAGAATTCAAGGTTAGATAACCACCTATTACAGAAATGTGCATATTGGTAGGTATCAAGATTGTTATGCCTATCTTGATTTTAGCCATGAAAACGCCATGAAAATGTTGGTGTTGTTGGTTCACCTCTTTGTTCCACACTCAAATATCTCAACAGTTATTGGATGGATGATCAAAATATTTGATACAGATATTCTTGTTCCCCTAAGTACGAACTGTAAGGGCTTTGGTGATCCCCTGACCTTTTATATAGGTCCAAGTATTCACTTATCTCGTACAATATCTCAACATCTACAACATAGATTAGCATTGGCCTTTTTACACAAGCGCCAACATCAGGACAATTTTTTGAAAATGTGTCCAATACTTTGGTTTATGACTAAATACCTGCAGAAATAATAACGATTCTCTCAGCCTCAGATGTACTTTGTGTACATTATATCTGCTAAACTTTAACTCGTTAGTATCGCATGTTAGCATAGTTAACATTTAAATCAAAGCACCGTTCTGCCTGAATATAGCCGCTAGCATGGCTGTAGACTCTTTGTCTCGTTACATATTGTGTAAAGTGAACTGGGGGACAACCTCCTAAAAGATCCGTAGCGGAGAACAGTAGTTCTTCAGGTGATGAGGGAAATACTGCAGTTAGTAAGCAGTGTGGTGAATTAGAGGGGGTGATGGTACTTTACTGTATGTTACTGTATTCAGCGTGAAGCTTTTTGCTCACACACACTCTTAAATCAGATGTGATTCATGTGGGAGCTGATAGAAACTGTGTGGGGGTTGGTGCTCCAGCGGTGCATTGCCATGCTAATTGCCATGGTTATGTAAGATACTCATACCTGAGAGGCAGCCACTGTAAAAAGGTGTTACCGTTTATAGAGTTATTACAGAGGAACTCAAATCCCACCCTGCTGTTCTTCTACCCATCACCCACCTCGTTCCCAGTGGCACAATATCCTGTGACAGATGAAAGAGGGGATGTGCGAGAGTGAAATGTCACATCCATCTCCATCTGGTTCTGTGTGTCCTGGGGATTTCTGACTCCGCCGTGTGTTCAGCGTGATGCCAAAGACGGTGGGTGGTGGTTTAGCCAAGGACAAGGAGACACTGGAGACACAATTGATCTCTGTTTGTAAGCTGGGAGGGAGAGAGTTATCGTATAAATATTTAGGTTTTATCATTCTTAATTCATAGTTCAACTTACTAACCGATATTGAGGATGTGTATTCGAAATCCAGAATCTTGTAGAAATGCGCTGTTTTGCATGTTCCTTCACTTGTAAGGATGCATGTATGAATGTCAGTGTATTCATATAATGAAGTCTCTTTGAAAAGCTTCTGTCATTCTCTCTTCTGTCATTTGCTTTGCAGGTATTAAAGATTAGGGTTTTAAGCTGTATGTATGTATGCCACTGCACGACAAACTGTATTCTCACATCTATCCTGATGTCCTTATTATGCTCAAGGTCACTGCTTCTCGAAAAGTGGTGCACTGTGGTGATCAGGTCTTTTCATACAGTCAGTGGGAATACTGCCTCTTTGGAAACCTTGTATTACCCATGTTTACTCTCCACAAGGTTAATATACGTTCTCTCTCTCGCTGTATCTTCCTCTCAGATTATTGTGGGAGTGATCCTGCTCTACTACCTCTTGGGAATCAGTGCCTTGATTGGGGCGACCGTCATCGCTGTTTTAGCTCCTGTACAATACTTTGTGGCCACCAAGCTGTCCCAAACACAAAAGAGCACCCTGGTGAGTATTTTTATTGGCTCTTTTACAGAAATGCAGTATTGCTTGTGACTATTTTTAACCATTTATAGCATTGCTAGAGGCTTTGAATGGTAAATTGGTTGGTCCAGCACTTTTGTCCAGACTGAAATATATCAATAAGTATTTGTTGGATTGTCAGGAAATTTGCTGCAGACATTCAAGGTCTTGGTGAACGTTCTCTGACTTTTCATCCAGCACCGTCATCAGGTCAAAGCTTACATTTGACCAATACTACGGTTTACTTTGCAATGAGCATACCAGCCTCACAGAGCTGCTAGTGTAGCTTCAGACTCTTTATTTTGTAATAATAAAGGTGGAATGAAAGAGTTTTAGAAAACTATTATTCAGGTACATCACAGAGAAACTGTCCCTGATTCTACCAAGCACAATTTTATACCAGAGGAAAACACTTTGTATCAGTGATTTAGATGATTGTAATGGCAATTGATCGCAGAAAGTAAGAGGTTTGATTATGCTTGAGTCGCCCTCTGGCTGCCCCTCTTGATTTATTTTATTGTGGTTGTTTAATCAAAGTCTCCCTTTTCCACTTACAGGAATACTCCAGTGAACGTCTGAAGAAGACCAATGAGCTGCTGCGGGGCATCAAGCTGCTGAAGCTGTACGCGTGGGAACACATCTTCTGTGACAGTGTGGAGGGGACCAGGGGCAAAGAGCTCACCAGCCTGCAGTCCTTCGCTCTTTACACATCCATATCCAGTAAGGCACTTTGTTTCCTCTGCGCACACTGTCTGTCACATTTGAGTTTCATGAAATAGTACAAAAACAAAGATGTTTCCTCCTCACAAAAAGCATTCGCAGGATGGCTCAGCGCTTCACAGTACATCACTATTTACTTGACTAGTGTGTTTCTATTGTAGTTCCAACTTTATTGAACCACACAACTTCCAGTCAACATCTATATAATTCAACACATAAGTATTACAATAACTAGATGCAAAGGTAACTAATGTTTTAGGCATGGCTAACATGGATTATTGTACTCCATTCATTTCCCATTCACAGTACCTAAGATATCACTGACGCTATGGTCACTCAATACTTATTACTTTCTACATATTGCCCACCTTTTCTTCTTCCGGGTGAAGAGTGGCTGCAGTCTGCATGGCTCTGTCATAGACTATGTCCAATCTAAAATCAATAATTGCAGTTTTAAGAGGAGTGAGCGATCACTGTTTCCTCCCTAACTAGAGAGAGTAATGGAACAAAACGAGTTCATGATAGCAACACAGAAATGGATAGGCAGAGAAACAAGGTGATGACGAGCAAGAAATGTCCTTATACAGGATGTTGTGATTATCTAGTATGCACTTGAGACTGCTACTCACCCCGACCCATGTATTTTAAATCTGTCTTTATTAAATCAAAAGGATTAAATCGTCCCATACATAACCGAGTATCATTCAATTTAAATGAAACACCAAATGTGTGAAGTTTTAGCAGAATATCTGTAAATTGACAGAGATCCACTTTTGCTTTTTCGCGCAAATGTATGGTCGCAATAAAAAAAAAAAAAAAAAAAAAAGAGTCCAAAAATAGTTTTTTTTTCCTACTTTATAGTGTTTATTTTCCACTGGTTAAAGTCCTGGAGAACGTCTTCACATCTTTCTGTCTGTCTCTTTTCTGCTTTCAGTTTTCATGAATGCAGCTATTCCTATTGCAGCAGTATTGACGGTAAGTTTAAATTCTAACTATACTTTTAAATCACGTACATGTAAACGATCCAATATGCTATGTTTTAGATGCGTCTGCTTATATTCGTGTCTAGTTATGAACAAAGCCAATAACTACGGAGCAGAGAACCTCCTGGTGGCTTCCCCCCCGTGTGAGGGACGGAGCAGAGGCAGTGTCCTGTGACATTTTACAGTTACACAGTGGAGGCTCTCTGACAGCACCTCACTAAATCCTCACTGTATTTATAGAAGTCCCTCATGGTGGTAGACTTGAGCGGTGACAAAAAAGAAAAGTCAGACAGATACAGATAACAAGGAGAGGGATAAATGACAGACGTAGACAAGTGATCCCTCTTCGATTTGATTTTATCATGCTCCTCAAACTCTTCAAGTTCAACAGCAAACTTGATGCCGACAGCCAGAGAATGACTTCTGTTTCTCTTTGATGGGGTTTCACCTTGAACATGCCTTACGTTTCTATCAGGCAGTCACACAGTTCACAGGTTTAAAGATCTAAATCCATGCTGTTGAGACTAACCTCAGCCCTTCTGTCCTCCCTCTCATCCTGCAGACGTTTGTGGTTCATGTTCACATCTCCGAGGACGCTGATCTCTCCCCAGCTGTGGCCTTTGCCTCTCTGTCCCTCTTTCACATCCTGGTCACCCCCCTCTTCCTGCTCTCCAGCGTGGTGCGCTCCACCGTCAAGGCTCTTGTTAGGTGAGAAATGAAAATGTGTTTTTACAGTAGAGTGTAACATCTGCTTCATTTTCATGCAGATTTATTTTAAACTAAAGTTTCATAATCTTAAGAAAAATAGGAAACGCTGGTTTGTTTTTGCTTTGAATGTTTATTAGTTAGGAAATGTCTGAAAATTGTCCTGCGGAAGGAGATGTTAACTGTCAATAAACAGAGTAGTGAAAAGCATCGTAATTAGATGAAAACACTTGAGCCTTTCCTCAAGTAGATGCATCAGCCGCATTATTGGATTAACCTTTGTTTATGTATTGAGTGCTTCATTTCTCTGTTGTTTTAGTACCACTTGAATTTGTGGCCCTTTATTTCAGCAATTAGCTTCACAATTAGTGTGGCAGTCATGACATCTTTTGTAATTAGGCTGCTGCATAGTTACAGCTCTCTCTCCCTCCGCTACTCATACTGCACAAGTTAATAACTCCCCATGCGTGCTTTGCTTATTATATTGAGTGATGAAGTTGATGTAGGTTCACTTCTTATACCTTTACAGTTCCAAGTAGGGCAATTAGAATACAAATGATGAACCCATGTTTAGCTTACAAGGCTTAAATCTGCACATGTCTCGAGTCACTTTAGTTAGAAAACAAGAAGCAGGATCCAGGGGATGCAGTGAACCGTAGACTTCATTTGCTAAGGTTAACTTTCACCACTCTTAAAGGTTGGGTATTCAGAGAAAGCCACAATACAAAAAGGAAAAATATAACATATTATACTGGTAATTTTAACTTCAATATTGAATGAGAAAAACATTAAAATGATTCACCCGAGGTATGAAAGAGTATAAATGTGACACGAATTTAAGAATTCACTTTCCATTTCTAATTAGAGAACCATTTCTTTTCATTTTCAACATTTGGCTGTGAATAACAAAGTCTCTACTTTGCCTGAGGTGGTTATGAACGCCTTCCAAATGTATAATCTCTAAACTCTGACAATTAAGAAAATCAAGTATGAATGAATTTACAGCCTAAAAGATCAAAACAGTCTTCTAAAGATGTCTCATGAAGTCAGTGAAGCAGAACTCTTTCATGTACAGGCAATGAGAGCTTGTCAGTGTGAATACCATCGTCTCCATCTTTACGTCTTGACCGTGATCACAGGGCTGGAAGTAATGAGTGAGGAGGATGAAACTGACACCACACATTTCCTGTGTGGGCCTTTAGGAGGCCAGCTAATACAATTGTGCTGGTTATCTTATTTTACCTGGAGTGGCTTTTCTTTTATTGAATGTGGAATCTGCCTGTGATCTCTTGAGATGTCTATTTTGAGAATGTGTCATCTGACACACTTGACTCGCACCTCAAAATGTGTCTTTGTAGAGGAAAACTAGGCTTGTAGGCAATAAGTCATTGTGAAACTTTAAACATATTTCATTGAAGCATCAGTTATTCTTCCTATCATTCTCTTTTTATCATGCTCTTGTGATAATTTGCATCATACTGTACCAGGGAAGCATTTGTTCTCGTTTAGGTAGTGACATAGAAGATAAGTGATTCAAGTAGTAGAGCTATGTGAGTGTGTGTCAGAGAAAGTGAAAGCCTGTTGTTAGTAAACACATGTTCCGTAGATTTTCTAGATGCATCTGTTTCACTGAATGAACGATGTGACAGTCAACCGCAGGGATGCTGTTATCGTTACATGAATAAAAGTGAGCTCATTCAAAGTCTTTCTGTTTGTGCGTGTCTGCTGTACTAGTTGAATATAGCATCAGTGTGTTTTGAACATATTATACAGATTTATTATACATATTCATTTTGTTTGTCATCAGTGACTTGATTTCAGTCTGTTTAATCTGCAGTGTTCAGAAGCTCAGCGAGTTTTTCTCAAGTGATGAGATTGGAGAGGAACAAGAGCCCAGAGCGATGTTAACCTCTGGCTCCAGCAATCATAACCAAAACAGATACCAGGCTGTGGTAAGTACAAGTGCACACACATTTTCTTTGGGTTGGTTTGATTTAGGCACCAAGGTAGACGTTTGTTTTCTTATGATCTCCCCTGCTGGTGAATCAAGGCTGTCTCACTTTGCTGTGACTGTTGTTTTCTTCCTCCACCTTATCGTCTTCATAATAATATCACCATTTACCCGTTTGTCCTCCGTGCCTGTTGTTACACAACCCTCCTCTAGTCATCTTCTAAACCTTTCCCTTCATCCTCCTCCTCCTCCTCTTCGTCCCGACACGCCAAGCCCCTGAAGGTGGTGAACCGGAAGCGGCCCCCGAGGGACGACTGGAACAACTACAGCTCACAGGGGGACCACAAGGGCGACGGACCCAACCAGGACGTGGACCAAGACATCTGTATCAAGGTGACAAGACACAATATTATTCCAGGTTTCATCAAGTTTGAAGTGGCGATGTAGCAGAGCAGTCTTCACAGTTGTGAACGCTTTACCTCTTTGTTAAAGGTCGGTCCTTTCAAATGACACTGACTGAGTCTATTTGGGAGGAAAACTCATAATCTCTCCAGGTTTTTTCCATAATATGCTATGTATAAGTTATGACCTTTAGAGATGTCTTTGCATAAGAGATACAAATCAGTAAATTATGTTTTGCGGCTCTGCTGGTTATGAATAATCCACAAGAAGTTGAAAGTATAATGGTAAATTGTTCCAATCCAAAGGGAGCAGAGGAGCCGCAAAAAGCGAGGTTTTTACCTGCCTATGTACAGTAGAGGCTGCAGGAACAAAAAGGCAAAGCGGGTCAGAGAGTGTTAATAAATACACTGAAGTATACGGCGAGAAAAAAGCTTCAGGTAAATTGGATAATTAAGATTAATGCATTTGAAAATGAACACATTTTCTTTTCTGCCATTTAAAAGCAGCTAATTAAAACCATGCACTATATCATATATATATCATAGTCATTTCAAAATACATCTACATGAACTATTGTGAATAACATTAAAAGGTAAAAGATGGTACACAATATCAGCATAATCCAAAATAGATAGTAAAAATTGGGTGACAAGTTAAAGGAAGAAGAATGTTTGGACTTTGTTCTTGGTTTAAATCTACATTTCGTTATACACAGTATACACTTTGCATAATTTATGTATCAAATAAATCTCATCCACAATATCTCAAATTCTTCTGAATGGAGACTGATTGCAGAATGTTCAGAGCTGAATTAATTGGACTGAGGGTTTCATCATCACAACAACATAGTCTGCAAGTCATACATAATATATCTGGGATGGTTGGATATCATGAAATGTAGGAAAATTATCTTTCTAGCTCTGGAAACGTTCAACTGCAGTGATTTGCTTGCTCTTTGAATTTTATGTATCTCAACCATGCAAGTGAATAGCACCAGTATCATCCTCCCCCGGCATAAAATGAATCAGAATAAGATAAGATAGAACTTTATTTATCCCGAGGGTAATTGTTGTGCAACAGTTGCAATACACAGTAGGAGACAGTATACAATTCTACAATTTACAAACATGTACAAATAGTGCAAAATGTTTTATACAAATATATATATATATAGAAAAATGTAAAATATGATGAGTTGAGAGGAGATCACATTTACTTCTGATTTCCTGACTGCCTTATTTTTGACGAATGGATTCACTGTTTACTTTCTAGAGAGCGAGTTAATCTCTCTTTTGACACCTGTGCAATGTTTTCCTCAGATAAGCAGCGGTTATTTCACCTGGACTGACGGACCACCAACACTTTCTAACGTGGACATCAAGATTCCTTTTGGTGAGCGTCAAGCAGAGGGATGTACAATCTGCCTCCTCATTTTCTCTCCTTATTCGTTTTCTCTGTCCAGTGTCCTTCCTTCGTTGACCTGTTTACTGTATTTCCTCTCACGCCTCTCAGGTAAACTGACTATGATTGTGGGCCAGGTGGGCTGTGGGAAATCGTCTCTGTTGCTGGCAGCGCTGGGAGAGATGCAGAGGGTATCGGGAGCAGTCAACTGGAACAGGTCAGTTTCCCGCCTCTGTTAATCAACTCTAATACTTCACTTAAAACATTATAACGGAGTTTATTATTGCCTCATTGTACGGTATATAGCTCTACAGTAAGGAAACCAAGAAAACAAGATTTATCGCAATTATCCTTTGAACGTGAAGTTGCTAGATAGGTATGACGTTAATCATAATTTTTTCTAATTATCTGATATTTACTGTGTTTAAGAGTCTCCTGTGCCTAAAGGAATTGACGTCCTGTGCATTTGACGGTTTTCCTCTAGCAGGGATGTGCTGGTCTCATTAACATGACCTTTACATTATCTTTACAACAGTCCCCCCGGTATATCATCCACTTCCCAATCCATTCCTTTACAAAGCAATACGATACATGTGCCCTGAGGGAAATCCATCTACTGTATGGTGCACAGGTCCTTCTTGAAATGAAATCCAATGCAGAGGTGAAAGGTTATTTTGAAGAGAATTGCTGATCCCGGAGGAGACCTAGCCCACTCTGGTCAATATCATGGCAATTATTTCTTCCTCATCCTCAGCCTCTGACTGGTGCTTTTTAAACCTCTCTGGTGATTGGTCTGTCAGGGAGCTTTTATTTATGCGTCTATTTTCTAGCAATTCATTCTACATACCCTGACAAGGCAATGCAATTAGCATCAAAATCAGACCTCTTACATGACATAGGCATGACAATAAAACATGAATGGATTTGTAGGTGTGTGGAATAGAGCTGATATTACAGATATTACAGATATTACATTCTTTTTGAAAGGTAGTGTAGAGGAATCTGAGGATCCTTCATGCACCACTGACCCACAATAAGTCAAATGCAGATGTGGAAACATCCCGGCCGACTCGCTGTGGCTGCAGACTAGAAACACACCTTTTGCTCTTTGCTGTTTTGGACTACATCTAGCTCATATTTCTATGGAGGTTGAATGCACTTGGCTCTAGGATGCTGAACTGTGGCAGTGAGAGTGGCATACAACAGACCCCAGTTGAATGTGATATGTTCAGTACATTTTGTAATTGTGATTTATTTGTGTGGACTCAATAATATATCTGCTATAATGTAATCTTTGGAGTCTTTCTGAGAAAGTCCTGCTCTTGCTGTAGAATGTGGATGGCCAGTTTCAGTAAAAGTAAACCCAGTGGATCTAAAAAAGCAGAGCACATTTAAAATATCTCAGCTGAAACTGAATACTCGTATCCCACCCAATGCAATTTCCGGCATCTGAGTATCTTGTCACCTCCCCAGGTTAGCACCGCAATCAGTCTCCATTTGTCAGCAAAGTTTAGTTCCCCCTACTTGTCATGGTGTCCCTGGCACACACACACACACACAAACAGTTCCTCCCTTTGTCCCGATGCCAGCGCCTTGCTGCCTGGTGCCAGAACCCTCTCACTTATCATGTGTCCCACTGAGAGACTAAGAGGCTGTAATTTACACTTTGCCCCCCGAGCATTCAGACACATTAAGAAATGTTTGTTGAAAATGTTACCACCATGTTTGTTGTTGTTATTGTTGAGCTGTGTTTCCATCAGGAACATTTAGAGCTGCGCACGATGAAACGTGTTATCTGGGAGGGTGAGGGTCTGCGAGAATTCGACAGATTCAGCACAGAGCAAAAAACAGCAGACACAAATGAGTGAGACAACGAATGCACAATAATCAGAAGTATACAAGAGTATGCAGCGCGACGAATCAGAAGAGCGAGCGGTGGCTGGTGTCAGCTGTTAGGGACCAGCTGATGGTGTTCATGTCTTCAGCACTGCCTGATGTTTGTATGTTATATAATGAAGTTATGAGAAATATGTGGGTTGCTTGAAAAAAAACACTTTCGCAACAAGGGTTATTTCGAAGCTGTTCTGGAGCTTTTGATCATATCACATGATCTTCCTCGGCTGAAGGAATTGCAGTTTTCATGGAATTTCGATTTTTTGTCCCAGTTGTCTTAAGCGTTGACATTGAAATTAAAACAGCATTTGAACAAACAATCCCACCATAAGGTCCAGCAGTGTGACGACATCATGGGGAACAGGTCGTGCTTTATGCTTTTAGTATGTAATATCTGTTAATATCTGTTCGCTGTGTTAGTCGCTTAAATGTCATGAAGGGCGGAGTCTTTCCTTGGGGAGGGGTGGGGACGTGTTTACTGACGCAGTATTTTACAAACACAACCTGTCATTCCCACCAATGGGACCCCCCCCCAACCACCACCCTTCCTCGCCCACCTGCTCCCTCTTGCTCTCGTTGACAAGAGGCCCCCTGCTCTGTGCCATATTTGGAGTGGGAGAGCAGGGGGCCTCTGGGATTTCTCTGTCATTAAAGTGGGTGACTATTTGTAGCTTGACCTCAGTATCTAGTCAAAGCCGTGCAGGATGGATATCTTGTGTGCTGTAAGGTGTTTTAAAACCGGGCAGCACAGCCAGTTGAGTAGCAAGGTTGTGACCCCAAACCTTAACTGGCTGACCCCATGTCCCAAACTACAGAGTAAAATGAGCACTTTACTGGATTCAGTTATTGAACTAAAACAGAAGAAAATATGTTTAAGAGATTAAAATGAATGTTTGTTGACAGATAGGGCAGCAGTATCAGTCTTTATCAGGCGTGGTCATCACAATGAACATGCACCATTACTCCCTGTCATCATTAGGGGGCGTAATGTTTTAATGATGAACCTTTAAGCTGAGTAAAGTTAGTTCAAAACTGTGGGAACTTTAAGATCCTCAGCCTGGCTTGATTAGACTTGAATTTCTCCTTCACAAATTCTCCTGTAACGTGACCTTGAATCCTCAACGGTGTTGATTGACTTGAGGGGGACATAGCCCCCGGTGCTTCAGTCTGAGAGGAAAGCTGTTAAACATTAACTTCTGACATGATTACCCTGTTTGGCTGCAATCAGCAGTCCCTTCAGGCTTCAGTGTCTTTAATGAGTCATTAGGTGATTAGGTCAGATGAGGTCATTTTCTCGAGGTGTGTTTTCATATATCAAATTATAAATTTTAGCAATGTTAATTGAGGAAATCTCCATCCCGCTTCAAGAAAGTCAATTTGATAAGTGCCATGTTGATTTTTACGTCGTAAAAACAGCATTTGAACTTTTTCTTAAAAAATATAAATTTGTCACATTGTCCATATGTGTGATTCTAGTTTTTAAATGGATAAGAATCATCTTGAGAAAGGAAACGCACGTTGTGTAAAATGCTTTGACATTGACAAAAAATTCCAACATTATTACTAAAGCATTTTTGCAGTCTTTAAATTTTGCCACTTGCCATCCCATCATCTTCGAAACTACAAAATGAATTCTTGTAATAGACAGATTCTTTCCTTTATGGAAAACCAGGCACAGCCAGTATTCTTTGAGATATCTTGGAGTGTGGATATGGAAAGCCAATAATATTAAGAGCTCGCTATCATTTCAAACTTCGTTTTTTTGATATCTAATAAAAAAAATGTTATTTTCTTCTTTTTTTATGATTGACACTGGGACAGTATTGTATTGCTGTTTTTATTTAGGGAATCTCTTGTTTCCCCTTTTCCTTTTTATTTAAATGGATTTTTATTTGAACAATTCCTTCATGTTGCTTTTACCTTAATTTAGCAGGAGGTATATTAAGTCAGTTTATATGGCTTCTTGGCCACTCTTGCCACATCTGTTCACTTCTCTTATTTCATTTTATTTTTTCCTGTTTTTCAAAACTAAAATTACTGAATTGGGAAAAACTAATTTAGCTGGAGGCAGAAAACTCAACACTGATGTTTTGAACAAACCAAAAAATTCACTACAAAGTCTGTTTTATAATTTTTATTATTGTACTATACAACCAAAACGATTAAACATACACACACAACACAATACAAAATATGTTTTAATATATTACACACATTTTAGTTTTATTATCACAAATTCTCAGTCTCTGTTATTTATATGTCTTAATTTCCCGACACCGTTACCTTCGATGTCTTTATTTTATTTGACACAGTCAGCACACACAGTGGTGTTTACATGTATGTTTGTGGCGTGTCAGAGCTTCTTAAATGTCCGTCACCACTTCTCTCTGAACAGCTGCGATGTTTAAGCTGCTGCAGAAAACTGCTGTTCTCTGGTTGTACTCAGGCGCGATCACAGTCCCCTTCTCAGGACGAGAGAGGTGTCAACTTGGAAAACCTAAAAATACACCACAGCTTCTACTGAGCATGTGCAGAGCTCCCAACAGCCAATCAGATCTTAATGACTTTTAGAGTTAGGAGTGTGAATGTGAATAGTTATGTGCGTGTGTGTGTGTGTGTGTGTGTGTATGTGTACTGTATGTGTGTAGGCATTTTATTTTTCTAAAAATAGGAGTTTATGTGAGTTTTAAGGCCTTTTCAAATTACATAACCAGACTTCATACGTCAACTATCCCCTGGCCGCTGGAAGTTTAAAGTGTATGTTTTACTACTTTGGATGAGAAATAACTCACTTACTCTTATATATTTTGTTCTCTATTTTTTGCAGCCTGCCAAACCTGGAGTCTGAGGGAGATGAAAGGTAAATCAGATTAAAGAGGAAACAAGCCCAAGCACTGGAATCTAAACATAAATCAGTGCCATCATGTATTTTTAGTTGCGCTTTAAAGGACAATTTCAAACCAGCATGAAAATCAGAGATTGACTCCTGATGAGAAAAGTCAGTATGAGTCAAATACATTCAACAATATTTGCAGCCTGGATTACAATAATATTTTCAAAGTACAAACATATTGCAGTGCACTGTTTTTGATGAGAGTAAAAACATTTGAATCAGCTGTTGCACATAAACGATACGCTACACATCCGTCTTATAGGTAGAGCTCCGTTGACATTTAACAATTGTCACTGCTTGTTTAGCTAATGCAAATACTGGTGTTATTTTATCCCACTGTGGATAATTGTCTCTGTTTGTAAATCGACTGGCCATGCCATTTACTGTCTTTACTCTAGAATGAAGCGCACGCACGCACGCACACACGCACGCACACACGCACACGCACGCACAGCTGGTGTTCTTGTCACTGACAAAATAAGAAACTTTTAGCTCTGTGTCTATTCATAGCATAATGTAATGAGGGTCCATAGAAACAAGAATTGCGCGGTGAATAACAGTATAGGGCAGCACATATGTTAAATCATATATCATAAAACAAGATACATACATAAAACATACTTCCAAATATATACCCAGTACACAAAACAAAACATTATATAGCATGAAACACAATGAAGTTATAATACATAAAACTTTATAAAACTTAACATAATATATAGTATTATTATAGTTTGTCTTGGTCACAGTCAACCTTCAGGGCTGCATAACATTGAAAGTAAATGCGGTGTGTGTATGCATGTGTGCAGTGTCTGAGAACGCACAAATCATTCTTCTCTCACCTCGAACACCCGCCCTGTACAGCATTAGCGCTGCTTACAGAGGGAGACATACACTAGATGATCAGGATACCAGCTGACAGCAACAACCCTCCCGCTGCCCCATACTAATACTAATTGACATAGTAATCTCAGCCTGAGGAATCAGATCCTCTGAGAACTAAATGCGTCAAAGTCCAAACGGGTTGATGCTGATTTCCATATCAGCAAATTACAGCGAGAAGTAATGGAGGGGGCGGGCGTTATTTTTAGGAAGGATAAGATCACAGCTAATGATAGATGTGTTCATGTAGGGCAGTTGGCCTGCTGAGCAGCGACACCAGTGCCATAGTGAGGGAGGAGAATATGGGCTAGTGTTTGCTCTCTGTTAATCATTACAGGATGAAGATGGAGTCAATAATGTGTTTATGTCAGAGGGAACAGTATTGTTAATCCAAGTATTTTTTCTGCAGTCCCACAGACAGAGATGCAGCAGGTGACGGAGAAATCAGGTGAGCTATACATCAGGCGGTCTCCATGGAGAAGCATCACCATTATCAGCAGAGCAGAACAGCAATTGTCACGCTCATCTAGAAATCCACTGAAGATGATAGAGAACAAGACAGGCCCTCTGCTCACGTATTTACCCATGACCCTCAGCTGACTTCACAAATACACCACAGTCTCTAATGATCTCTGGGCCAGTTCTTTAAGGACTCAAGTTATTATTATTATTATTATTATTGTTATCATTATTATGCATTTTCTGCCTCTAAGGCCGAGGAGTTCCTGTGTCCAGAGGTTAAACAGTTTCTTAACCCTTAAGTCTTAAGCAAAAGACTGATTGAGAAGTAAAATTGGAACATAAAGAACAGATTATTGATTGTTTGAAACTTCTGCATGTGTTTTAAAACCTCTGGTAGGAAGAGAGGCGCTGTGGCCTACGCTTCCCAGAAGCCCTGGCTGTTGAATGCGACGGTGGTGGAGAACATCACCTTTGAGATGCCCATGATCAAACAGAGGTAAGACCTCATAATTGCACCAAATGAGCGGTTTAAAAGCGATGTAAGGTATCAATGTAATATCTGCTCAGCTTCTCCACAGGTGCTGCACACTGCAAGTAGATGTGACTCAACCAGAGACACTTTTTTAGACACCTTTTTTTGGGGGGTGTTTGATGATTTTAGCAGACTTTAGGAGATGACAAGAAACTAGAGGAGAGAGAAGGGAAAACGACATACATGACAGGTCCCCTGGGGCGGTTGGCACTGTGAACCCAGAGGCCACAACAACCAGAAATACATTTAATTCCTTATGCAAACACAAGAATGAGCAAAAGCTGATGGAAAGGTGCAGAAAGAGGAGCGGACAGACTTTGCAGCTAAGTATCCTCCGTGCTGAAATTCGAGCTGCCTACAGACCTACAGACTATTCTTGAATGTTCCTTGATGAAAGGATGAGAAACGACAGGTCAAACTTCTTCAAGAGGTCAACTCGATCCACTCTCGTTGATACAGTATCAATGTGGTAAACTAAATACCCTAAACAGCTCTTAGTCCAACTGCTGCACAAACGGCCGCCTTCTCAAACTCGTGCAAACGGAACATTATAATCTTCATTTCATGTTTTCATGTCTTTAGTTTTCTCTTGATGTTCTTTCTTTGTGTTTGTGCTCCACATTGCACGGAACTTTTCACACTGTACTCTTGTATTAGTTACCACGTGAGCGTGTGCGTATGCTGTCTTCCCCCCCATTAGTTTCTGATCTTAATTGTGCAGCTTCAGTGCTGTTACTGTGACACCCTTAATCACAGTTAAACTAGCCGTCTCAGGACATTCTCCTTAAAATGACATTTAGAGTTGTTAATTATAGCAGAGTAATCAATGTGTTGCCAGGCCAAGCTGTTAAGACACAATAGAGCTAATAACCTTCCTGCTCCCTGAGGCCACAGGGGTAAATTGAATGTGTTAGTGCTTGATTAAGTCCACACTTTGAATCCAGTAAAAAAAAAAAGAAAGAAAAACAGGTGTCTTCCCAGATAACCTGTTCTGACACTGAGACACTGCGAGCCAGGATTTGTCTTGGCTCAAGGTGTCGCCTTCCAGAGCGTCTACAGTTTCACTCGCTCCTGGCTCCACAACATATGTTGTTTTCTCCTGCGTGAGCACAATCAAAAACACACACATTTTCTGTTGTAATGACTTACACTCAAACACAATTGCACACGCTCACAATTTTCATCCTCACAACAAATGATCTTTCTGAAAGGTCAGTTGCTTGGATTTATGGTTGTGGCCCGGCTCTCTCTGTACATACATCTAATGGGCCGCTGTGGTTTGTTGCTGGGGAGATGTTTGCCCAACCTGTGCTGCGTCTCCTCGCTGTCTCCTCTATCTTTCTCTTCACGCATCCCTTTCTCCCCCGTCCTGTCCTGCTGTCAGCTTCCAGAAAAAGATGCTGTGTAGTCGAAGCCGTTATCACTCACGTTCGCTGCTGTGCCACTCCTTAGCTTTTGTGCGCATCATGTGCACAACAGTCTGTCCAAGCACAACATTATACACAGTTATTTTACATTTTTAAAGTTGATAATGAATACTTTGTTAGCGGCTGCCATGATACACTATTTCTGGCTTGGGAGGTACAACTGTGCCTTTATGTGAGACCAAGTTTAAAACTTTCTACAGTCTTTCAAAATCACATTTTTAGCCAATTAGATAACATGGCTAACATTATACCTTGTGGCAGCATGTTAGCATGCATTGCTGTGGCTAAGTACAGCCTCACAGAGCTGCTGGCATGGCTGGAGACTCCTGTTAACACAATATTTACCATTAACTTTTCCAGTGCAAGCTTTTGGCTTCCTGTGTGTCTTACGGTGTCCTATTTATAAGACATTCTGTAGTGTGAACCGTAGCCATGTTGTGCTGCAAGAGATTTGTTCTTATATTTGAAACAAAACCATCATGTGACACTGTGGATTCATAAATCTATGCATGGACCATTTGTGATTTGTTAGATTCAGATCAGAAATATATTCAGCCGGTGGGGGCCCATCCCGCTCATTAATATTCTCATAAAGATATATCAGGATCTGGACAGGGTCTGGAAATCGGATAAAGTATGCAGACTATTTAAAAAATCATCCTTTTCTGGGCCGTGACGCCATATTTGTTAGGTCTCAAACTTGTCATCTTGTGTTGCGCTGTTTCTACTGTAGTTTCAAGTCCATGTGGGTAAAGCTCCAAATAGATAATATAGAAATAACGAGGCCTTTCAATGAACAACATGCGATTCATTTAAATCGGAACATGATTGAATGACAGATTCAGCACTGAACGTTATTCCCAGTGTGTCTCTGTGCTCTCTGGATCTGCCTCTTATTCTGTGTCTGTCTGTGTCTGTTAAAGTGAGTCTGATAAAGCGCTCAGGGCCAAATCTTTCAAGTTAAACCACAAAGGCTGCGGAAACTCGTTTCTTCTTTTTATTTTCAGTGTTCGTGGTTATGTTCAGACTTTTATGGGTTGTGTTATGCATACATAATAGTTATATGTAAGATATGTATCATTTCAATTCATTTACTGTCTATATTATTAACCAAGAGGTTGATAATGAGCAGGCCCATAGTTTCCTTCTGGCTGGCATTAGCAGCCGCTCTGTCCTCATTTGTATTCTGCCTCTGTTTGTGCCTGCCAGGTTCAATGCTGTTATCGAGGCCTGCTCTCTTCAGCCTGACATTGATATCCTTCCACAGGGGGACCAGACGGAGATCGGGGAGCGGGTCAGTATCACAGTAAAATGTTCGATTTTCCGTGAATTCCTCTGTAGTCTTTTTATCTTCCAGATCTGGCCATAGCTCACACCGGGGAATTAAAACATTGCAGAATCATTTGTCATCATTACTGTGCAGCCAGGATTCGATGTGCCGTGTGTTGGGAGCTGGATTGACCTTGTTCAGCCAGAACACTGTCATGTTGGATTTCTTCATGCACCAGTAATGCGGGAAATAAACCGTGATCTCCTTTGTCTCTGGGGCCAAGTGCCACACGCATTTATGGATGTAATCTCTTTGTAGTATAACCATGTAATAAAGTTTTCTGCCCTCTGGTGCAGGGTATCATCCTGTCAGGGGGACAGAAACAGCGTATCAGCGTAGCCAGAGCCTTGTACCAACAGACCCACGTGGTCTTTCTGGTGAGTCTTCATACACACACATTTTCCATCGAAAGAAGGATTTCAATTGCCGGATTGCACCTTTAATCGACCTTGTTGGCAGACAGGGTTTATGGATTCACAGTAAAACGTTTTTTTTTTCTGAAGCTTTACCTGAAGTGTGATTCTATTTCTGATGCCTTCCTACGTGACAAAAATAGCAACACAGTCTCTTAAGCTCAGCTGCAGCGCGGAGAAACTCAATGCAACTTTCAACATTTCAACACAAACTGACAGTTTGAAAATGTCAGTTCCTGGATTATTATTTCACCATTAATCGTTCAGGCTGTGAAATGTTAAACAAGAGTTTAAACAGTTTCTCAGAGGTCACAGTGATGAAGTCAATGTGCTTGTTTTGTCTGAATGTGGTCTAAAGCTATAATATATTGAATTTACTTTATTTACTTGTCATATACTGTATAACAACGACAAAACAGCAAATCCTTGCATTTTTATGATTGAAAGTCATGTATTTCTGTGCACCAATCGGACCACCGTGACTCAAGTCGAATCAAAGCGCACACGGTCCTAATGAAGCAGTTCTTTAATAAACTACTAAATACTTATTATTGCATTTTTCTGTATTTTCTTAGGATGACCCATTCTCTGCCTTAGACATCCATCTGAGTGACCATCTGATGCAGGACGGCATCCTCAAGCTCCTGAGGGAGGAGAAGAGGACGGTGGTGTTGGTCACACACAAACTTCAGTATCTACCACACGCAGACTGGGTAAGACCATCTCGCGTGTGTGTGTGTGAGTGTGTGTGTATAACAGAGATATTTGCAGCTATTATCTTAACCAAGTGGATAATTGGTAGATAAACAGACCATTTTACTCTTTAATAGTCACAGTAATTGATGATATTGTCCATTTGTGATGCTGTTATATTATTGATGATGTAAACATTTCATTGTTACATTTGGTATGCAGACATTTTATCTCAGAAAGATCCCAGAGCGCCTAAAGATTGATTTCCAGTGTCAGCTAATACTAAATATTGCGTCTGTGTCTGTGTTTTTTGTTAGATCATTGCAATGAAAGACGGCACTATTCAGACTGAAGGGACTCTGAAGGACATCCAGAACTCCGAGCCTGACCTCTTTGAGCAGTGGAAAACCCTGATGCACAGACAGGACCAGGAGTTTGAGTCGGTGATTAATGACTGCACATTGAAAGTGCAAATTAATCTCTAAACTTTTGCTTTGTCGTTAATTAAACAGTTTTTAGATTTGGGAGAGGTGCAAACAATCCAGTGCTGCTTGGAATGACAGTTTGATGACCTGGATGTTTGCTTAATGTCACACCAGATTATAGTCTTTAGTATTTTTGGAAGAATCACGTGTTTTTTTCTTTATGTCTCCAGGAGACGGAGGCAGCGAGTATGACAGATATGGAGAGGAAAAACCTGCGGAGGGCCATGTACTCCAGAGATGCTGCCAGGACTGAAGAGGACGAGGAAGGTGAGAGGTCACAGGGAACAACAGCTCGATGACATATGACTGCAGTCAGTCCTTTACTGATTTCAGCCTGTTTAATAATGAGTTGGTGTGTGTACTGATAATATTCTGTCTTATTTGCAGCACGTCTTACGTTAAAGCTGAAGCTCATCAGCTTATTTTTAATGCCCCGCTGCAATGATCTGCATATCAGTCTTGTGTCTAAAAGCAAACATTACATGAGTGTGAAATGCTCCAAACATTTCTGGGTCTGCAGTCTCATGTCTTGGCTTCTGTTTAAACACCACCTTCCCTCTGCGGCAGCCTCCTGCTGAGGCTGAACACTGAATCTGATCCTTTAACTGTATGTGTCTCTGCTGTTGACTGTGCATCTGTAGTGGGGCACGCTCAGCTGCAGTGGCTGTACTCTTTATCTGTGTTCTGTGTTGTCTCTCGTGTGCTGGTGTTACCCCTGAGTGGACTTGTGAGATGGCTCCAGCACAAGTTGCTGCCCTCATGTTCGATCAAGCAGGTGTGGCCAGAAAGCATGGATTGAAAAACAAAACAAACAAAACAAGTCTGTGGCATCGTGACGCTGCAAGAAAGTCGCAGCTGTGTCAGCTTCTCCCACCATCTTAGAATCTCATCATTTGTCATTTTATTTTTATTTTCTTTCCACAAACATTTGTCACTCCCACTCTTACTTAATGCCAGCATGATTGCACAGTAGAACATAGTCTCAGTCATCATCTCCCTTTCTTTTCCTCCTCTACTCTCCTGCTTCCTCTCTATCTCCAGCTAGTTAGACTCCCACATGCAGCCTCGTGCTCCAAAGCTTGCTGCATGATGTGATAGATATATATATATATATCATTACATGAGGGGTGGGGAGGAGGCTGGAGGTCGTTAACATTAGATCATCAACCCCAGCCAATGTGTCATCGCTGCTCCATTGCCCCTGAAAAACACGTCTTTCCTGGGAATGAGCATTTGCCTGGTTTTGAAGAACATGAATATAGATGATGTAGCCTGTAGAATAACTTCTCGCTCGGCCCTCTTCCTTTCTTATTTTTATCTGTGCTGGTAGTGCTTCTTCACACAGACACAGCAGGACAACATCTAAGAAATGTGTCAGAAACTTTGAGAGAGAGAGAGAGAGAGAGAGAGAGAGAGAGAGAGAGAGAGAGAGAGAGAGAGAGAGAGAGAGAGAGAGACTGAGAGAGACTGAGAGAGACTGAGAGAGAGACTGAGAGAGAGAGAGAGAGAGACTGAGAGAGAGAGACTGAGAGAGACAGAGACAGAGACAGAGAGGACAAAGACAATTAAATATCTAAGAAGGAGGGTAGGAAGAGAAACGTCAGAAATGTCATATAGTCATTTAGTCACAGCAGAGGAGGCCACAGTTAAATGTTAAATACAGAAATAGTCTTTTATATAAAGTACGAAACTCTGTTAGGGCACAGTCATATATTAGAACATTTCCTCCCAAAATAAATCCATAACTCACACAAAAAACACAAAAAGACTCTTAAACATTTTAACTGGTCTCTGTCTTGATCCCAGAGGAGTCCTTGGAGAGTGACGATGAGGACGACATGTCGCAGGCGATGCGTCAGCGGGCCACCATCCCCTGGCGCTCCTGTGGCACCTACCTGTCCTCCGCCGGGGTCCTCCTGCTCACCCTGCTCCTCCTGTCACAGCTCCTCAAACACTCCCTCATGGTGGCCATCGACTACTGGCTGGCACACTGGACGTCACACGTCATCGCGGCCAAGATCGTAGCAACAGCTCGTAACTGCACCGTCGTTCAGGTGAGCGGCTGAACAGCATCGTTTTTGAGATGATTTGTTGTTATCTGGCTAAAAAAAGCTGTGTTGATCAGCAGGTTTTAGAGTCCTAAAGTATGTTCCTGCTTGGTTGTCACTGCCTTTAGGGGGCATAAAACAATCATTGAAGTCATAAAAAAATAATAAAAAGCCACTCAATCTCTTGTTATAGCCTCTCAAAGAGGATTTACTGAGCCTTATCTGAGGGGTTCACCAGATGATTAATGGTGAAGAAAAAAACTAAGTTTTACAAGGCATTTGAATTGTTATCTCTCTATCTGTGTTGTTATCTTGTTATCTTTGCATTTTTTGTAAAATATTGGATAGTTTTGGACCCTTGGGCCTTGTATTAAATTAGACGATTTGACAAGTTTGGAGACTAATAAACTTGACACTTACATTTTGGAGGGGTCACAAGTCAAGAAGGTTGTGAAACATTGTCGTGTCATGTAATGGTTATAGTCCATATAAAACTAAAAAGAAGTAACACAAAGTGACAATATACATCAACAAATTGTACAACAAACGGGCCAAAAACATCAACATAACAAACATCTATTCATAGAAAACACATGCATTCACACTAACCTATGACAGTCAAAAGGAATTTATATTGATTAAAAGGGATTAGTTTATCTTCATTTTACAAGCTTTTGCAGATTGTTCCATAATAATGGAAATAATTGTCGCAGACCGTATTTTAAATAAACTCACGCATGTAAAATAACAAACAGTTTATCAATTCTCTTTGAGACCATGCTGCAGTGAAATGACATAACAGTTTTCTCACTAAATCTCCTGTGAATCTCAGCTGAGCGGAGCTGACCTAAAACACAAACACAGACACTGCCAGCTCCAGATGGAGCGTTCACTAATGCAGCCTGGAGCAGCTCACACTCATCTGCATGAGAGAGAAACAAGAATGCATTGATGGAGAATGTGCTGCTGGCAAATGTAAAGATGGAGCGGATGTGTTCATGTAGTTGAAATACCTGCAGAAAAAGTATAAATAAATGATCTCTGAGGCTTTTAGCCAATGACGGAAAAACTTTGCAACTGATATGACCTGATATAAACCCTTATCCTGATTAAATAAGTGTGTGTGTGAGGGAAAGGCAAGTTGTCCCCTCCATAAACTTCTTTAACCTTCGTTCAGTTTACACGTAAAGCTTGTCTTCCATCAGCGACCTCTTCCTCAATATAGTCTGTAACTGGCACTCACAAGCACGCAGAAAACACACACGTTTGGAGAAAGCAGAGAGTTGCACACACACACTCGTGCTCAAACACAATATCGGTTCAGGTTAAGCGGCGGCGCTCACAGGTCGGGGGCTCGCCAGCTGTTGGCCGTTGATCATGTTCCAAGACCAGTGAAGCCGCTCTATTATTAACAGTGTTACGTGTGTGTGTGTGTGTGTGTGTGTGTGTGTGTGTGTGTGCGTGCGTGTGTCTTTGTTTTGCTTCTCTGTGTCCATCCTGTGGATTGCCAAGTCACGTTTCACACGATCATGCCGAGGCTACAGACAGTCAGCTGATGTTTGAAGTGCACTGGTTCCTCCTGTTGAACACTAGCACTGCATTTGTCTCACACACACACACACACACACACACACACACACACACACACACTGAATGTACAGTTAAGTGCAATTTGTCGCCTGAGTGTTGTTGCCAGGTTTATCTAATCTGCGCTTTGCTGTTGACCAACCCATGTTAGCGCACTCTGAAGTCCTGTTCTACTATCAAACACAAACTCTGGCGCAGGACTGACTCTGCATGTAACTGCCAGGCCACTGGAGTTTAAAACTTAATATTCACTTCTCTGTCAAGGCACTGACAGCTTAATATTTTAATATTTGAAGTGAAGTTAATATTTTACAGTGAAGTACTTACAATACTCTTATTCCAGAGTCTGGAAATTACAAAGTAGAAAGTCTTGATGTTTGTAGTTGGAATTACTTTCTTTGATTGTATAAATCTCCAAAAATGTTACCTTATAAGACGTATTTACATACATAATTGAAGTATTTGAGCTGTGAGTGGAAAGCAACAATTGTGTTCTTCCACTGAATAATATTACAATAATACAATAACAACTTAGCCTTAAACCCAAGGCATTACTGATGTAAAACAACTACTAACTCTGTAGCTGTCGAGCAGTGTATCATGCAGTCTGTGTATTTAAATACTGGTATCAATGTTGGGACGTTACTTTCTTTACATCTAGATCATTCATTGTGTCCTTTTAATAGGAAAAATGTCATGAATACCACATTCAGTGAGAATTTGAACTGTTTCTTATTTCATTTTAGGTCATTTTACACTATTTAAAATAAAGGTGCCATACATTGTACAGAGCGTGAAGCCTATATACACATTCTATATACAGTAAATTGGCTTGATTTGACATGATTTAAATTTGAAATGCACATGAGTAATTTACAGTATCTATATGGAACTATAAATCAGAGTGAATAATGAATCCAGTCATTCATGTAAGTAGTCCATATAATCTGGGCGGTGCTGATTCATTCTCCTTGCTCCGTCGCACACACTGCTCCTCACGCCTGCATCACATAGCGCCTACAGTTTAACTACAGTTTTTAGTTTCTGTCACATTAGATAGATTCTTTTTACAAAGTCCCAGAGTTTAATTATGCTTATAATTACAGTTTGAGCAAACTCCCGCTCTCTCTCAAACATGTAATCACTTTTTTAATCCAGTTACTCATTCAAAGTAGCGTTTTCCAGCCGTCTGTTTCTGTCTTGCTCAGAATTAAAATTCTTTGTTAATGTTTTGCTTTTGTACCACAGTGACTGCTGTACACCTATACAACTGAAAACCTACTTATTCAGGCAGTCACTTAGTTAATGTATGTTTTTATCTTTTATTACTGTCATTTTTACTACTTTTATTTCTCCTGCCTTTTTTATTGGATTTTTATTTTTCTGAACTTATTTATTTGTATGCCTCCGTTTTCCGTCCCATTCTTGAGAACTCAATATCTCAGCAACGCCTCGGGGGAATTTCTTCAAATTTGGCACAAACCTCCACTTGGACTCAAGGATGAAGTAATTAAAATTTGGTGGTCAAAGGTCACTGCGACCTCCCAAAACACGTTTTGGGCCATAACTCAAGAATTCATATACTAATTATGACAATTTCGCACAAATGTGTAATAGGATGAGATGACAAAGTGATTACATTTTGGACAGACATGGAGGTAAACTGCAGCTCGACTGGTTGGCATAGGCATTCAAGTGCGAGGCGGTAATTGTAGGTTTGGTTTAAATGTCACACTGTAAAGCACTTTGCGCTACATTTTTTGTATGAAAGGTGCTGTACAAATAAAGTTATTATTGTCACCTCTCCTTCTCTCTCTCTGTAGGGCTGTGCCTTCAGTCACTCGTGGTATCTGACGGTGTTCAGCGTGCTGTGCTGTCTGGGCATCATCCTGTGTCTGGCCACCTCCGTGGCTGTGGAGCGGACCGGCCTCAAAGTGGCCAAGGAGCTCCATCACGACCTGCTCAACAAGATCATCCTGGCCCCCATGAGGTGTGTGTGTGTGTGTGTGTGTGTGTGTGTGTGTGTGTGTGTGTGTGTGTGTGTGTGTGTGTGTGTGTGTGCTGCAGCTATGCCTCGTGAAGTGTGAAAGAGGCAGAGAGACGTGTGCTCGCTGATACTGTGTGTGTGCCGAAACAGATCATTTAAATGTGGCAACACTGTTAAAAGCATCTTTTTCGCCCCATTACTCAGAGCACCATCTGCTTTCCTCACGCAAAACCCAGGAAACATCACTTGCACATAACACACCTGCACGTACTGTATATACACCCTCATACACAGCTAAATAAACAGACATATTTCACATGAAATAATTCATTCAACCATTGGACTGCACAGCACGTCTGAGCAGACTCACGTTGTAGCTTGTGGAAATCTCTAAAATATAATTATGGTCTCTAAGGATTTAGTATATTATAGGAAGAATATAATCTGAGAAAATAAATTATGAAATTAAATTATGTATTTTATTAATAGTAATTAAACTGGATTCCTGTTTTTCTTTTTATCCCTTCAGGCTGTTTGAGACGACTCCGCTCGGCAGTATCCTCAACAGGTTTTCCACAGACACAAACACAATCGACCAGCACATCCCTAACACCCTGGAGTGCCTCTCCCGCTCCACCCTGCTGTGTGTGTCTGCTCTGGGCGTCATCTCCTACGTGACCCCTGTCTTCCTCATCGCCCTCCTGCCGCTGGCCGTCACCTGCTACTTCATCCAGAAATACTTCCGGGTGGCCTCCAGGTGAGCCGGACGGACGTGGTGTTCCCTGTATGGTTCCATCTTCAGATGTTTCATCAGGGCTGTAGCTACCACTGAGGACACCAAGGTCATGTCTTCGGTGGGGACGTGGGTTTTTTACAATCTGAGGATTGTAGGATTGTTTTTTAAAGGCTGAATCTGGTATTCTTTATGACTCAACATCTTTGAATTTCACTTTATTGGCCCAAACATGTAACAACATTTCAATAAAGTAAGAGGTAGTATGTGTTTCTCCACCATAGTTATGTACATTTAACGGAAAATATAATTGAACAGTTAAATAAATAAAATGTGGGGGGAAATGATTTGAGCTGAGAGAGAGAGTCCCAGTCCCTTAGCGTTAACAGTCACAGATGTGAATTTAAAAAGAATTTCCCATAAATAATGAACACATGCATGCCAAAATGCATAAACCCACAGTTTTGTGGCTGTACATGAGTGGGATGCATGTCACAGCAATAAGATTTCTCATTCAATTCTTCTCTGTCCCACTTGTCAACCGCATCAATTGCACTGTCCTCGCCACTCCAACCTTAGGACCTTTTCTATCATTTGAACTTTGCTTCACTTGATATTTCCCTCTCCACTGTGTCCTCTGTCTTCTGGTCAGGGACCTGCAGCAGCTGGAGGACAGCACCCAGCTCCCTTTACTCTGCCACTTCTCTGAGACGGTGGAAGGTCTCACCACTATAAGGGCCCTCAGGTAATTATCACTAGTTTTTAATTGAATGAGCAATATTAGTAGAGGATTAGTGTACAACATTGTTTAAGAGGGATGTATTTTCACATTCATCTGCTGAAGGGGCAAAGTTTCTCTGTACTCACCTTCAATCTCAGTTAAACACGTGTACCTAGTATTAGTTCATTGGTTAATGCTGACACTGAGCCAGTCAGGCTGCAAAGGAGCAGTAAAGAGCGCATGCATGACATAACGCAGAGAAAAATGAGACAAGTACAAATGAGATGTGTCTTTTTTTATCGGCAGGTATGAGCCCAGGTTCCGACAGAGGTTACTGCAGTTCACGGACGCCAACAACATCGCCTCTCTCTTCCTCACAGCAGCCAACCGTTGGCTGGAGGTCCGCATGGTAATGATCCCCTGCTCAGTTTTCAACACAGATCAGTCCGGTTCACATTTTTGTTGATGTTGCTGGCTCCCTCTGTTGGGATCCTGAAAAAGTGAATTTCTCATCACTTTATTAACGTCACATTCTATGTTCAAGTGATGTTTTATGCATCGACTGCATGCGGCTCGACGGTTGTGTGGCTGCTTGTGTTTCACAGCAGCAGAGGAGATAACCTTCAGATGTTTATGAATTCGTATGCACACACAGAGAACACGCAAGGCTTTTTGACGCTAGAGTGATCTATAAAAATGGATTTTCTATTTTTTTATTGAACTTGTGTGTGAATTATTCAGCGATGCATTATCTTCCTGCTGTAAAGTTGTCATTGTCTCTCTCTGCAGGAGTATATTGGAGCCTGTGTGGTGTTGGTGGCAGCTGTAGCCTCCATCACTAACTCTCTCTACAACCATCTGTCCACCGGGCTGGTGGGGCTGGGACTGACGTACGCACTTATGGTGAGACTGTGTTTGTGTGTGTTTCATTGCTTGTTTTCCTGCACATTTAAAGGACAACACAGGTGGTTTTACAGGTTTTTAGCTGCAAATTGTGCATATGCTACCCGATTAACAAACTTTTTATATTTGTGTAGCAATTTGGAATTAAGTGTTTATTCTGCTTTAGTATATATTAACTATGTTTTATATATATATATATATATATATATATTAAGTATATTAACAACTCATTATTTAGGGTTATATGATTATATTGAATATAAAAAAATAAATCTTACTTTGAAAAAAAGACCACTTGCAACACTTTTTTCACACTTTTCTTTTATTGCAGCAGAAAATACAACACATTTTAAATATGTCGTAATGTGAAATCTGTTTAAGAAGATCTGCTCATTTAAAAAATGGTAATCAATTAGTATAAACTACATAGCACAGGATTTCTTTTTGTAAAACTTGATTCTTCCTCAATATATCTTGTTTGTCCAGTGAAAACCACAAATGAATTCAACATTTTTATTTAAACTAAGAATTAAACATTCGTTAAAAAGATTCTTTAAGATCTTTTGTAACATACACCATTGGACTCTTTGACAAATGCGTCAAAAAGCGTGTGTGTCTACAGTGACATTTACCCTCCCCCTCTGTGTATCAGGTATCCAACTACATGAACTGGATGGTGCGTAACCTGGCAGACATGGAAGTACAGCTTGGCTCAGTCAAGAGGATTAACGGCCTGCTCAAAACTGAACCAGAGAATTATGAAGGGCTGCTCAGTGAGTGCAGCAACACACACACAGTTCCATCTTAACTTCTAGCTTCTTAGACCAACACGAGCACAAACAAATCATATCTGGTTTCTAGTCTGACGTTTTTGGCTGTGTCGCCTTACAAACGCAGAAGTCTGTCACTGAGTCTCTGAGTCTCTGAGCGAGTGAATGACTGATGCAGTTGGGTCGGTTGTTGTCGGTGCTTCCTCTGCACGGAGCATTTGTTTTATATATTTATTTATTTTACCTCCAAAGAGCATTGAGGAGGTATCCTGATTTACAATGGTGACGGGATATAAATATAAAACAATGCTTACAAACAAATTAGCTAATAACAATGTATGATAGGAAAAAGGTTAAAAAAAATAGCAGAGATGAATACAGTGAAGTATAAAAATAGAGATGGATAAATAAATAAACCAGATAAAATTACAGTATAGTTAAAAGCATTTACAGTTAATTTAAACAAGATCTGAAATAAGACCTTTCAATAAAAAAAACAATGCTGGTCCTGTTTCAAAACCAAAAATGGCCAGCTGCCTTTTTGGTAAAGATTGGTAGTTTCTATCTCTTTACCTCTTCAAGCCGATGATGAGTTGCTGCTCTGTGACACCGCAGGCTCTATTTTTCTTTGGGAACCCAGCGCCGCGGCTAGATCAGCTGCGTCCTGCCCAGTGCGTCGGAAGCGAGCCAAACACGCTTTTAGAGGTGGGATCAGTGAACATTATTATAGGTGGGTGCATCAGAAGCTGTGACAATCATGGCTTATCACATTCAGTACTTTAACCTCCTTTAATATATACATTATAGACATATCCCCGTCATGAGGCACTGACAGGGGAGAGTGCACTGTACCCGAACAAATCTCCATCACATCATGTTGCTCATCACAGCCACACATATACCTGCGTTATTATTTCAAATGTGGAGCAGCTGTTCCGCGGTGCGTGACGTCATCTCTCCAGTTAGAGACTGCAGATGGAGCAGATAGCTGAGTAAAGAGAGTCAGTACAGTGCTACTCACTGTCATAACACCAGAGCTTTACTCTCTACAATAATTAAACCTATTACCAAACTTAGTACCACAGTAGTTTAAACCACAGTGACCAGCAAAGTAATCCAGCAAAACAAATTGGTCGAAAAAAATCATGAATTTATTGTTACATTTATTACATTAAGTCTGTCCTCAATCGTGTGATATGCTACTTCAGTACAAAAACAATATTCCCACTACCGAAAATTGCAGATAAACTAGATTTAGTATCCAGGATTCACATAATAGACACGACCCAACAATTATGCCACAATTTAGCACAACGGCCATACATGGCCCAGCCATAAACAAGGTTTTCAAACTAGTCCTGTTATGAAGTTTAAAGTTAGACTACATTTAGTCCACATTCATCATTGTCAACCCCAGGGGTATCATAATGCTCACTTTATCCCACTTTTGTCAGCCTTTATATAGCCTAGTAATCTATTTTACATGCATGTTTCCTTTCAACCAGAAGGGAGTTTGCAAATAGGCCAGTGGCTTTTTAGCATTAACATCATTTTAAAAAACCTTAATCTGACTCCAATGATCAGACATTTAGAGATAACAATTCTAAAACATTATATATCGAGAGGTTAAAAAGGTGAAAGCTAAAGTCCACGGATGTTTCTGCGTCTGTCTCAGCTGCGTCTCAGGTCCCTGACGGCTGGCCCCAAGAGGGAGAGATCAAGATCCAGAATCTGAGTGTCCGATACGACGCCACGCTGAAGCCTGTGCTCAAAAATGTCAACGCACACATCAACCCTGGGCAGAAGGTAGCCGAACTGAGGAAACCTGTAAAACGAAAAGCCAGTGCCAGAACATATGATAAGGGAACGATTGACTGTTGTTGATGAATTGATTTTTTTTCAGGTTGGGATCTGTGGCAGGACAGGCAGCGGCAAATCCTCCTTCTCCTTGGCCTTCTTCCGCATGGTGGACATGTTTGAGGGTACAGTGAAACAAACGCTTAAATATAACTCATGTGAAATGTCAAAAGGACTTTAAAAGGACTAAGAAGGAACCATGAGACCACTGCTCTTTGTAATGTAGTCTATGTGTGATTGATTTTTTTTTTCTTCCACAGGGAGGATTGTGATCGATGATATCGACATCGCCAAGCTGCCTCTGCAGACCCTCAGGTCTCGCTTGTCCATCATCCTCCAAGACCCCATCCTGTTCAGCGGCGCCATCCGGTATGATCTTTTTAGTAGAAGGAAGAAAAGACAAATTATTTCTATTAACAGCTGGCAAACTGTGACACACTTTAAAGACACTTATCTGAAGCATGAGTTGAGCTGAGTGTTTGTAGATAAGAGGACATTCCCTCTAAAATAAACTCCACTGGAGAGGTTTATTTTTAGACTTCAGCGGCGGTGACCATAAAAGCTTTGTCATGTTGGAGAAGAACAGATGAGGATACATTTAAGGAAGCTGCATGATGCTGTTAGACTTTAGTTTGGGGTATTTCAGTCAGTCAAATTACGTAAAAGTATACTTAAGTGTAAAGTTGATTTACATGTTTGGTGTCTCGGCTCTGACCTCATCACTCCCTGCAGCATAGATGCATTGTTTGGCTAATAAAGTGTGTGTGTAAAGCTAATAAGTGTGTGTGTGTGTGTGTGTGTGTGTGTGTGTGTGTGTGTGTGTGTGT
>CALSCE010009442.1:17565389-17583563 GCA_943593645.1 Bovichtus variegatus | reverse complement strand
GTGTGTGTGTGTGTGTGTGTGTGTGTGTGTGTGTGTGTGTCTGTGTGCGTGAGACCACATGACTCTGGGGACGGCAATGTCAGTCTGTCAGTCGGTTTTTCACTCCACCACTTTGGTCCACATGGAAACATCCCAAAAAACATATAGGATGGATAACATGAGATTTTGTAAAGACATTTACAAAGGTTGATTTTTTATGATCAAAAACCTGCACAGCTCAGGTCATTCCCATCTGCCTCAGCTGTTCAGTGCTAATTAGCAAATGCTAAACTAAGATGGTAAACATTATACCTTCTTATCATCATTGTTTGAATGTTAGCACACTGATGTTAGCCTTTAACCAAACCAGTCGTATGCTGTACAGACTGTAAAGCCTTTTGAGGCAAACGTGGGATTTGCAAAAGATACGGCATATAAGTTAGCTGCGAATGATCTGTACAATAAATAGTCATTCCTTCACTGCGGTCCTCACATCTGTCAGATGCTCCGGTGTCTCCATACAAAGACCAGGCCCCTGTATCAGGTGACTCCTGACCATGAATCTTTTAACTCCGTGTCCGAACTGTATTCTGTGTGCAGCTGCTCCGTCCTGCAAAGTTTTACAGGTACATTATTCTTAGCTCACTTAACATCCCAGTTGTGACACAGGAGGCCTGACAGTTGCAGTCTCACCATCAGATCAGATATTAGCTGAGAGCCGTGTTCCTCTTCAACAGACGTAACCTACATGATGCACGGGGCCTCCTCTCTGCACCGAGTCTTACTCTCGCTGCTGGTGGTTTTCAGTTTATCAGTTCCATGTGTCTGCCATCGTCTACACTTCCTTATAAATCAACAGAGGAAGGACTCACTACCCTGGTGGGATGATAGACTGCTGCTGCTGCTCATGTCACCTAATCTATTTCTGCTTCAGTCGATGTGACACTGACAAATGTGTGCGTGTGGGTGCGTGACACGTTGAAACTGGGCTACTCACTGTATTAGTGTATCTTCACTGGAGCTGAGGTATTGACCCAGGGTTGAAAGGCTGCTTAATCGTGCCCTTTAATTCAGTTAACTTAACAATGTAAAGGTAAATTGCATATAAAGCAGACAACAGTTAACTGCAGTGAGTCTTTGTTACTGCAGTGATGGTGCGTTTTATAAAAGATGTACAGTTGGAGTTCGTTTGTGAAATTGTAGAGTATATTTATTTAATGCTAAACACCAAAGAATATACATTGTTATTGCACATGTCATTTTAATCACACTCCTTGCATCATAGAGAATATGCAATTTCCCCTTGGTTCCTGTCTACCTCTTTACTATTTAACACTACAATAAAGATGAAAATCTTTAAAAGAGAATTCTTTAAAACAAACTGATATATCACTGGAAAGCAATTTTGTTTTTCAAGCATCGTCTTGTGACTTTGCCTCAGTCCTAATGTATAAAAAAAATCAATAAGATATCAATCTGTAAGTTAAGGGTTGATCTGTAAGCCAAGAGTTAATGACAAATTAACTTTGCCCTCTCATTTAGCTAAAAATAATAGTGTAGTGCCAATGTAATGTCACACGTTAGCAGTCACCAGATAAGAAATCTGCACTGTATACTGTATATGAATGTACATACTGTAAATGTGAAAACAATGTATTTTATTTCATGTTTTTTTCTTCTTCTCCCCTTCAGATGCCATGGTGACGGAGGGAGGAGAAAACTTCAGTCAGGGTCAGAGACAGCTGTTCTGTCTGGCCAGAGCCTTCGTCAGGAAGAGCAGCATCCTCATCATGGACGAAGCCACCGCGTCCATAGACATGGCAACGGTCAGTGTGTGTTGGGTACCAGAGCACTGTAGCAGTAAAAGCCAAAGATGAAAGGAGGTGAAGGAAATAAGAGAAACGGAAACAGAGGAGATGGTGGAGAGAAGAAGAGGTTAACTCAGTGTGAAGGGTGAAGCGTAGAAGGAAATGCAGGGAAAATACCGTGAGGCTAAGGGGAGTCGGTGCTCTCACTTAAGAGCCTCTCCACACAGAGAGCGACATTTCTAACTTACAGTAATGCAGCTGCACTGCCCTCGAGGAAATACGGCCGAGTGTTTAACAAGGGATCTCCAAGATGAGGAACAAGAGAGGTGACAGATAGAAAAATAAGCTTGAGCAGGGTTGAGGATAAGCTCATATGTAATACGCCTTTATTGATCCCTAGAGGGGACATTCGGGTGTTGCAGAAGCACAAAGACATAATTAGGTACGGATGAATAAAGAAGTAAAAATGAAAAAAAAAAAGAATGAATAAAATAAGAGGTGTATATACAACTAGTATGAGTAGAAACTATACAATAACTACTTGTATATGAGAATGAACTGTACGAGAGCAATTAAAGACAAAAAGTAACACAGTATGATTAATAGCAGCGAGTATATTGCATATTATACTATGGTTTTTTATGACATTTCATGACATACTATACTATACTGTGAGATACTATGCCTTTTTTTTGACATACTTTTCTGTGACATTTTACACCAGGATAATATATATTGTGATTGTACTGTGATTAATTAATGATACTTTGTGTTGTTTGTGTTAATATAGCACAATGCAAATATAATATAGTGTAAGATGTGGTAAGACATTATATCATAGTATAGTATGAGGTATAGGATATAGTATCAGGTGCACTGTTACAGAAGTGCGGCTATATATCAGAATATAAAGCGTTCTATGGTGTTCAACAGTACAAAGAAACACGTTGACCCTTTATTTGACTTTGTTGTCCTTGATTCTCGGTCATCATGAAAGTAATGAACCTTCCTCTGTCCCCACAGGAGAGCATCCTGCAGAAAGTGGTGATGACCGCTTTCGCTGACAGAACAGTGGTTACTATAGCAGTGAGTATCTCCCCCACACAGCGCCAGGCATTTACAGTAACGCATGCAGCACTCCCATTTCCCCCTGAGAGCGCTGACCTTCGTCCTGCACTGCTGATGCAGTTCTTGTAAAGTGATACAAAGCAGCGCACAGATGCAGCGTGGACAAGAAAAACTATTTCTGTAGGATCCTGCTGAAAGGTAAGAGAGGAATTTGGAAATCAGAGCAGATGCCGGACTTTCAGGACAAGTTCGCCCTTTGGATTATTCAGGTGGTTATTTCATGATGAAATAAAGATCATCCATGAATATTACAATGTCATAACTCTTCACTTTAGATGAGATGAACTCATAAAGAAAAAAAATGATGGCAATAAAAACCTGCGATGACTTAAAAATGCTGTTATTTTACTGTGTTTGATGTTTTCCTGAACCAGAACCTCTTATTTCATCTCCTGCTTTAGTTTAACAGCAAGTTTTATTACATTTACATTGTACTTATCCGTGTTAAAAATGACATTTGTGTGATAAAGCTTTGACTTTTGTTTCAAAAGACTAGTTTAGTATGAATGTTGTGACTGTTTTTCTCCCTCTCCACCGCACAGCATCGCGTCCACACCATCCTGAATGCTGACCTGGTGATTGTGATGAAGCGGGGCATCATCCTGGAGTACGACCGGCCCGAGGCTCTGCTGGACAAGGAGGACAGCATCTTCACCTCCTTCGTGCGAGCAGACAAGTAGCACAAACAGAGAGAGGAAGCATTAGAGGAAGACATTCAAAGTGCAATTGTCCCATGGAAGATATATTCCTTTTATTTTTTAATCATGTTGTAAAATATTTGTACATAAAATAGTTAATTCTTTGCTAATAAAACATAAAATATCATTTTACGTGTGTGTTTTTCTTTTGGGGTTGTTTGGGAAAAGGACTGGGATGATGACTTTTGTTTTGTGCTCGTGTGAGAGAGACTTTATGAACTGCACAAAACAAATTGGTCACCGGCAGATTGCAGGTTGAACATGAGCTGAGGAATACATAATGGTGTCAGGCAAGATGAGGCAAAGAGCCATAAACACAGCATGGTGATCATCTTCATACACTCAGGGGTGTCACAGTGGGAGGGGCAGGCTGCACCTGCTGCGGACATTACAAAGTTATATGCATGCCAGAGGAGCACAGTGGCCTGTAAACTAAAGGTTCCATGGGTGGTATGAAAGGGAGAAGGAGGAAAAACCGGGACTGGATGTTAATGAAAAGACTAAATCTGGGTCCTGTGGCGGAACAGTCCACTTTCTATTCATGCAAAGCAAAGTTTAAAGCAAACAGCCTGAGGAAGAGTTAGTGTCGAGTGCCCTATATTTAACCCATTATATATTCAGAGAATGAGCTGCGTGCCTGTGGCCTTCAAGGCTGCACAACTGAACAACTCTTTTAATGCGTGATGGGTCTACTCCTGCATTGAAAATCCCAGGAAGGGCAGCACAGAGATGGTGGGGGGGGGGGGGGACCTCTCCACCTAACAACGTCCCCATCTCACGTTACCGAGCTATAGTGAAGTGGCGGAGTCAGCAGAGAACCAACTGAGCCACTAAAGCCTACATTCTCACCCAAAGGTGATCAAACTCAGCCTAGGGGCCCATTGTGCTCGAGTGCGCACCACCGGTGAGTCGATTCACGATGGGACGGGGCGGTGCGGCGCATCTATGCCCGATCGGTCGGTGGGTGTTGTGAGTGACGGCGGCAGCTGCAGAGCTGGAAAGATAATTTTCTCCTGGGACTTCGCGGTTGTGGAGCGCCTGATCTGGAGGCAACGTGAGGCGCGCACATACCTCCAGAAAACGGACAACATGACTCTCCTTCCTGCGTCCGACAGCTGCTGAGGAGTTGCCCAATTGGTAAGGAAAAGGCACAAACAAAGCGGGAAATTCATCTTTCAGCGGGGCAGAGACAAACCAGTAACCTCCAAAGCCCAAAGGCTGTGGGTCCATAGTATGGGAGCGCTATGTTGTCCAGGAAAGGAATCATTCCTGAGGATTACTTGCTGACACGTTTGGCTGAGAATGTTCTGCAGCCAAAGTTCAAGGCCAAACCAAGGAAAGCTCGGTTCGTCGCAAAGAACGGCACCTGCAATGTTGCGCACACCAACATCCGAGAACAGGGCCGGTTCTTGCAGGACGTCTTCACCACTCTCGTTGATTTAAAATGGTTCCACACGCTCATAATTTTCACCATGTCCTTCCTGTGCAGCTGGCTCCTTTTCGGGATGATCTGGTGGCTTATTGCCTTTGCGCACGGCGACTTGGACCAGAGTGGACACGACTTTGTGCCGTGCATAACGGACATCCGCTCCTTCTCCTCCGCGTTCCTCTTCTCCATAGAGGTCCAGGTGACCATCGGCTTCGGGGGCCGGATGGTCACAGAGGAGTGCGTCACCGCCATCATCGTCCTGATCGTGCAGAACATCGTGGGGCTGCTCATCAACGCCATTATGCTCGGCTGCATCTTCATGAAAACCGCGCAGGCCAATCGGCGCGCAGAGACGCTCATTTTCAGCAAGCACGCAGTCATCTCCGTCCGAAACAACAAGCTGTGCTTCATGATCCGCATCGGGGACCTGAGAAAAAGCATGATCATCAGCGCCACCGTGCGGCTGCAGGTGGTCAAGAGAACCGCCACCGAGGAGGGCGAGGTGGTGCCTGTGGACCAGGTCGACATCCACATGGATAACCCGGTGGGCACCAACGGCATCTTCCTGGTGTCCCCGCTCATCATCTGTCACGTGATCGACAAGGACAGCCCTCTGTATGAGGTGTCCGCTTTCCACCTGCAGCACGAGGACCTGGAGGTCGTGGCGGTGCTGGAGGGGGTGGTGGAGACAACGGGCATCACCATGCAGGCCAGGACCTCCTATGTGTCGGAGGAGATCCTGTGGGGGCAGCGCTTCGTGCCCACGGTCTCCGAGGAGGACGGCATGTACGCGGTGGACTACTCCAAGTTCGGGAACACCGTGAAGGTCCCGACTCCGTTCTGCAGCGCTAAGAAACTGGATGAGGCAGGAGGCATCGCCCGGTTTAAACTGAACGAGGGCGTCACCTTGCGGGCGACTGTGAGAAAGCGGCGGAGCACCTCGGTGGTGCGCAGGTCCAGAATGGACACTTAAAAAGTGAATGATATAAACCATGTCTGCCAGCATTTTGTATAAGTTAATTATTTAAGTTTGAGGATAGTTAAATGACAAATAATAGTTATTTTATAATTCATATATGTTGCTGTAATCAATAATCCAAATCCCAGCTCTAGATGCAGTTACATGTATGCACACAAGCTTTTTACTCAGGGTCAGTGTGAAAATGCGCAAAAACAGATTACGCTGAGAATTATGGGATGTGACAGTTATACACAACTGAGGAGTTCTGGTACACAGAATGAACAGAAAGTCCAGTTTGGATGTTTTTGATCTTTTCTTTTTAATTAAGAGTGACTGCATGTATGTATAAGCAATAAAGGTGAATGCTTCATGTGAAGTGTGTTGTGGATGGAGAGGCCAAGTCATGATTTAAAAAGGGACAATGATTTATCTTATTTCCATCAAGTTAAGAGGACTCACAAGCAGAGCCCGACTGACACTGGAGGTTTGAGTCCGATATCAATATTTGAGTTTGGAAACTTCAGTAGGCCTGATGATCCGGTAACATTTTTGATAATGATAACTTCAATTTGGTTAAATATTTGACTCCAAGATATGTGCAAGACTTTCAACAGATGAATACATTTGTCGTATGACATCTGTCATAACTCAATATCAATGGATACATTTTCCTGGCTCATTTATCGTTTGAGCCCTACTCACATGAGACAAAAAAGTCAGAATTGAAGCAGGCTGAGAATTTCTGACTTTTTAGTTCTAGTATGATTAAATCTCCTAAAATGCAATCCTACATGTCCCATAATGCAACAATCTTTTTATTCGATCCTCTCCGTCTGGTCGACTTCCACTTTTTTCAAATGGTATGTTCCTAGTTCGCAACACAGGCTTTCTGTTATACATCTGTCCTCACCAAGCTCAAACCCTGATGAAATCATCAGGATTATTTCCTTCACAAAGCTCCTTCGGCCACAGAAGTCTTAACACAACTGATTTTTTTTTTTTTTTACAGACCAAGCAATACTACTCATGACCAGTAAACTAGTCGAGTTCTCCTTTAAAAATAGCATCATGTTTATGAGGCTGCACACAAGACGCTCATGTTTCGTTCCTCTTGCATAATTTACACAAACACATTGATACAAAAGACGCCGAGGCAAGATGGCATTTCTCTTTTATTAGATTATAATCCGCAGAGCTTAAAATATTAAATTGCTTTTAACTTAGTTAATAATTAAAATACATAAAAACAAGAGCCAAAACTGAAGAACCCTGCAAAAACAAAAAAAAAATTAAAATAAAATAAATAAAAAAGGAGAATTATAAACCCAATCCTCCTCCATACAGAGGCTATGTCTGACAGAACCCGCTTGCGATTCTTTGTACAGTAAAGTCCAAGCAGACTGTGCATTTTCTATACATGTGTAATGATACCATTATTGTTATTATTTCAGAACTAATTCTCCTCTGATAATCTTTTTTAAAAAGCAAATTTTTTAAAAAGGGATAGGTAAAAACAATAAACCAGAAGTGGAGATTTATTTGTTTTGCACTGGGAGTACTGGTGACTGTTAAACAGCAGAGCAGCTCCACACCATCGACTCCCACCCCTCTTTCTGTCTCCATCTCTGCCTCTGTGGGCCTGCAGACATTACCTCATGTCTTTGTCCTTCTGTGCTGCTGGAGTGGGTGTCGGTGGTGGTGGTTCGAGGAGGGGGGGGGGGGGGGGGGGGGGGGGGGGGGGGGGGGCTGCTGCTATGCTGAACACCAGCAAACAGCTCAGATTCAGCCTCATATGGGCACCAGTCTGTCTTAAAGCATCGACTCTCTGATCAGATTAAATTTCTAAACATACAATCTTTATATTTTCCTCTCTGTCTCCCTGCTGCTGTGGCCTTCTCTTCATGTTTGCTGCCCTCTACAGGTTGGCTCCGGGACATGTTTGTTAGGGGTACACCCGGTGATTATGTGACTATAATTAAACACGATCAACATCTGTCATGAAGGACTGAGCAGTCTGGTGAACAAGGGACAGAGAGTGAAAACAAAGAGAGTTAACTTCTCTCTGGCAGCAGTGACGTATTCTCTCAGGTCCTGAGTAGGAAGCGCTTTAATCATCTCCCACATAAACAACCAAAACAGTGATTGGCTAGTATTGCCCCGTCAGGCAGTAACGTGGCTCCCTACTGGCCAGCATATTGGCCGTACGCCTGCAGGCCGCCTCCCGCCGCTGCAGGAAGAGGGAAGGACGAGCCTGCAGGTGAGCAGAGACGCCTCTTCTCCACACATTAACAACACTGTACAATAGTAGGTTGAAGCAAAGCAGAGCCCCCTTCCTGTACTGTATGTTCGGTAGAGGACAGAGGGAGGTGACGGGCCGAAGGACACACTGCACCCCTCCCCCCCGCAACAAAAAATTTAACTGAATAAAACTTCAACAAAAAATAAAAAGGGAAATAAAACCAAAAAATTAAACATACACATACTTTTTTGTTCCTAGTTTAAATTGCAGAGAAGATGGGAGGGATTTGCCCCTGGGAGGAACGCTCACGCCAATTCCTGCTGGCGTGACAAACCCCTCCCCGCCACCCCAAACCCCCCCGAAAACCCTCCCCCCCCTTCCTTCCGGCTGGTAGGTTGGTGTTGTAGCGAAATATAAGGGTAGTGGAAGGTCTCTAAGTCCTGCTGGCACTGAGGAAGGGGGCCAGGCTGTCTTTCCTTCTCTCCTCTATCTTATCTTCAATCACCCCCGGGGCTGCTGTCTCACCGCCGCCCCCACTCATCTCTCCGTCACGTGGTTTTGTGAAGAAGGGGAGGGCGCTGAGTCTGGGGCGGAAGGGGCCGGGGTGGGCGCGGGTGGCGGGGCAGGGGTGCAGAGGATTTCGGACAGGTCGTCCATTATAAAGGTCTCCTTGGGGTCGACCAGGTTGAATTCCCTTACGAAAACGATGAAATGTGCATACAGAGTGTTCAAGTGGCCCTGCAGGTCCAGAGCCACCGTCTCTTTAAAGTGCGCCCAGTAGAGGTGAGCCAGCACGTGGAACAGGTACCGGCAGATCTTCTTTACCAAGGACTCAAAGGAGTTAGGGAACTCTTTGCCTGAAAGGAGAAAGAGGAAAGAAAAAAAAAAACAGACAAGAGTGTCTGGATTAGGCACAGGAATCAGTTTAAAGGACTAGTGTTGTTCTCGTTCTTTATATTATCAACAACATCCGTGAAAGACACAAATCAACAACGTGTTTGTTTGTCTCTACATATGTACTTTCTGTACAATGCTACACTCAGTTAAAGGCTATTTGTTTCTATTAAAAATGTAAAACTGATAAAAACAAATATTTACAAAACGTTACTCAAACTGGAAACTTGTTAATATCTCTATTTACTGCAGCAGGACGGAGTATATCCAATCAACTCAACATAAACTACAGTGACCAGTGTAGTTCATTGATGTGTTTTTATTGTTTTTTGAACAACAATGGAGATCTATGGCACAGATGACGACTTAAAAAAAAAAAATATATATATAATTTAATATCACCAGTCTTATTCGTTTATGAGTATAAGTCTAAGCCCAGGCCTTTTGAATAATATCAGAGCTGAAATGACTAGATAATTAATCAATTAATAATTCAGAAAATAAATTGATGCAGAAAAGATGCCGCTCTAAATAATATCACTATATTTTTCCCCCAAGTGTTTATAGTTGGACCACCACTCACTGACCCTCTCCCTCTGGTGCAGCAGGGGGCAGCAGTACTACATCAGTAAGCCTGCAGAGGAAAACTCACCATATTTTGTAGGAAAGATTTCCTCATCTGTGACCAGTTTCTGACAAAGACTCATAACGAAGTCGACATATTGTGGAGCAGTGCACTTCGTCTTCTTCCCCCTCTCGTCATACCAGTAGTATATTCTACAAAGACAAAGACAAAGAAAACAGATCAATCCCGTTATCATTTACACCTTGCACCTTAAAATAACATTTAAGACATCTCATTGAGGAACAGGATACTAGTCACACAATGGTGACGTGAGGTTTAGGTAACCGCAATGAATGTTTTCTAAAGGAGGCTTGTGGTTGAAGACACAAAAAAGGATTATTTTCTGGCACACAAAGTGATCAAGCAGGAGCAGAAACAACGTGCAAGTGACTAACACATTATTGAGAGACATCACCTGGCCCCATTTCCTCATTTAAGGGAAAATCCATTCTACCAGTGACGTCTCACTTTCTGAAAGATACGGAAAGATACGGTTCCCAGGAGGCAGTGGGGCAGACATGACTAATCCTGTGGGATGTAAAGCGTCCACACAGCTGAGTGCATGTTTAAGGGATTTAATAAAAGCAGTGAAATAACTGCTATGACCGATTGACACTCTATGGACAAAAGTTCAGGGAGACAGATTAAATGTTTGCAATTGAGTTAAATGACTACCTGAATGTTTTAAATTAAATATTTGATAATATATTTGTAACCTTCTGATTCATCACCAGGCCTCGGCATGTAGTTTACATTATCAGATAAGGGATTGGACATTCCCATAAGAACCCAACGCTAATGAAGAGCGTGAGCACATTAACACACACATCTATCCACCCACCCATACAAAATGGGCCTAAATAGCTACCAAATGGTTCCGTTCCCTCATAGCGCATGGAAACATTTTCTTCTAAAAATAGTGCTGAGCTCTGCCTTCGGGCAGGAGCACTGACGCTGCTGCAACTGTGGCTCAGTCAGTTTTTACCCACAGATTTTTTTTTTTGGGGAGGGGGGGCAGGTCCTGCACTGTCAGGAAAGGGTGGGGTGCCGGGCAGTGGGGAAGGTACAATCATAAATGGTGGACCTCTTCTTAGAAACACACTTTTATTGAATTTATTAATATTTTAGTTGAATCCGGAGCGTAGCTGGGAGACAAACTAAAAAGTGCTTTTTAAAGACATTGCCTCTGTTTTACACAGGTAAATAGACAGTGCAAACAGAAACATGTTAATCTGCACTGTTCCCTCCACTTTACACATACCGCAGGCGAAGCATATTTGCTCCTTCCATTTTCTCAGGGAGTGGATTTGTAGCAGTAGCTTAAGGTGACAGCAGTGGAAAAATCCACTGTTGACTGAGAGGTTAACTCGTGACGAGTTCGTCTCTCACAGCAAATCTCATGTGTGTGTCATTTTCAATGGTTGTGTTGTTTGTAATTGTCATTTCTGCACATGCACTTGTAGACTGCATGTAATGTGTTAAGAGCTGTGCAGTGAGTGTTGTGTGGAATCAGGTTTTTCCAGCCTTCAGTATAGACAGGGGGAATGACGGCATCTCTCCTAAGACAAGGGCTCACACATAAAGACGGCACCCCGCCCTGACAGGGCAAACAAGTTAGATAAATGTTTACAGTTAGTCACCTCCCCTTCTGTTAACATGCCGTGAATAGGCCTCCATGTTATGATTATCCTTTAACATGAACTATTGCAGAGGCATGGCCTGCTTTACTGCGCACGGTAGCACATAACCACCTTTTATTATTCATTAATTAAGCAGCAATCAACCCTCTAAAAACATCAGAGACATTTTCAAAGAATCTGTGTGACTTCAGCGCTATGAATCTGCAGTTTTCAGCCCTGGAACCAGTGGAAGAAATGGCCCGAGTACAACGGCTGACTCCTTTGGTAACGGTTTGATCACAGCACTCCATCTAGGCAGTGTGTGTGATGTGAATATAATGATATTGGCAGACTTCAGATAGCAGCAAGACACACAGGCTGGACTGCAGGGGTTTAAAGGTGAAGCTGCACCAAGTCTATTCCCAGTATTTCTTCAGTCTCTCGCTGCTCTGCTCAGTGGTCAGATTTGATATAAACTAAGCCTAATGCAGCAGCCTGTATTTGGAACCAAGTGATGTATAGGGGTCAAAAAATAGCAAAAATAATTCAGATTTGTCAGCCCATTTTTTGACTTGGATTAACATGCGACATGATCCTTTGCTGTTTTTTTTTTTTACCTCTGGGGTGCTGGCTTTTTTCTGACAAATATGTGCATCTTCTTCTATAACAATGACATCATCAATGAGCAATTTTCTGACCAGCAAACAGGATTTTTGTTTTTTTCTGGGGTTTTACAGCACACTTGACAGCCTGAAAAAAGTGGCTAAATAGTTGATGTCTTGACTTTCTCGTGCTCACACCTGTGTGTGTAGCTAGGGATGATAATATAAAGAGGGTATTAGCTATTAAAAAAAAAAGTCTGCAGTACAGACACAGGCAGCATGGAGACACCACAGCCCTTAAGTAAATATACAGCTCGCTGCAGTAGACTGAATCTGCATAGTGCACATTCCAAGACTATGTGGGAACATTAAAAGACCAAAATTAACCTAAGAGCACCCTCTGGGTTTTTGAGTTTTCCCTCGCTGACCGGGAAAAATCTCTTGATGAATTAACCAATTTCGGATAAATAAACCAATGGGCCTCAGCAAGTGAGCAATGAATAAACCAAAAGCGGTGGAGATAGCTTACGTGTTGCAGGCCGTCATGGCTTGACAGGTGTCCCCAGTGCAGAACTCTGAGATGGTGCTGTACTGCAGGTTGATAAGATTGAAGAATGTCGTCGCTGTAGCAAGAAAACAGAGAGATTTTCATGTTAGTCAGTGTGTGTCGTCTGTTATACAGGAAGAAATCAAAAAGGAAGACACTCGAATACTTTTGCACGCCAGAGCGATGTGAATAATATTGCTTGAACATAAAATAGGACTATTAACTATTGAACTATTTACTGTATACTGAAGTGTAGCAACATGCACACTAATCCATCACAACCTTCAACAGTGTGTGAGCCTCAAAAAAATTGAAATAATGGGAGGTGGCTGAAGCTTTCGCAAGTGTTTGAGTTGTTGCTCCAGTCACTTAAAACTGGAACAGGTATTACTGCTACAATGGAACAGCCTGATATGCTGCAAAACAAAGCATTAGGCAAATCTGGGGGTGTATTCAGTGAGAAGAAATGTATCTCAGTCAAAACTATTTGTGTCGTACGGAGGACATATGCAGGCTTGTGAGAAATCTCTGGTGAGGTGACACTCCTTAAACTGTATGCTTCTCTTTGCAAACAATTCATTTACCTAAAAGCTTGCAACAATATATTGCAGAAAATAGTATTCTTATTCATTTTGTCCTTAAAAAACTCATCAACACAACAACGTTTTTCTCTGTTAGACCTGAGAGAACATAATCATCCATAACTAGCTGAAAGAATTGTATTAATCAATAGGCCATATAGTAAAACATTGACAGTTTGAAATATAACAATTACATAAACTCTAAACATAATGTGGAGCTTCACACTGTGTTAACGCGAACGAGCCACACTTTCTGTTTAACCTGCAGCTTATGAGGCTTAAATAAGGTGGAAAAATCTATTATAAAGTAATGTAGAAGAAATGGCCGACTTTGTGTTAGAAAAAATGTTTACATAAAAACTATCTGGTGAAAATACTGCTGGTTTACACGTGGTCAGAATGAAATGGCTCCAATCATTATTGATCTGGTTGAACAAACTATTTAATCAAAACATAGCTCAGCCCTATTGTTTGTGTTCAAGCTGAAGCCCAATTAGTGGAGGATACAAGTTGATACAAGCCAGCTTACATTACTTCTAATTTCAACCCATCAACATGTGAAGACATATCCCATCTGTTTTATATAAAAAAGTTTTATCAGTTTAAAAAAAGAAGAGGCAAGAATGCTTGTTTTTTCCTTTTCCCATCCGAACACCTGGATGGATGCGTAACCAAAACAAAGTGAGGGAGACAGACAAAATAAAGAGTTTCATAAGATTGATCAAGCAGCCAGGCCACAGTGAGTTTACTCTAGAAATGATGCTCATAATGACAACTATAAATGTCAATACTAGTTAAAACACTGAAGCTGGCAGTAAACGACGGTGTTTAAAGAAGCGGTGTGTGGTGATTTTGGGAACAGGCTTGACGCTGTGCCAGGCCTGGATCATGTTATGGGCTTGGCTCCGTCAGAGTTGCAGCTCCAGCACTACTGGAACATCTCGTCATCTCCAGACAAGTGCGTACCCATTTGGAAAAACAATTCCAAACCCTTGAGGAAACTTTTAAAGAAGTCGGAGCACTGGGCTTGACTAAAGAATTTTGATGCCGGAAATATGATAATTGGCTGCTTTCACATTCTAACGATGACCATGTTAAGTTGCTTACAGGCTTAGAAATGCCAGCAGTGGTTTCTGTTGTCTGTACAGGACCTCATCCTCAGCTATGTGTTGGACTGTTTGAGCTACTCCACGCATCCTACATATATGCTATCATTGACTACATAGTCACTCACTGTTGCTGGCGAGCCATTCGTTGAGGTCTATCTCTCTGGGCAGCACCACCAGCTCCTTGAGGTCAAAGTCCACCACGCGGATTTTTGTGTACTCTAGTTCCAAGTACTGCTTCTTCTCTTCTGTCGGAGGCTTCTTTCCATTTGGCTTCGTCTTCGACTTCCTGAAAAGCAGAAGAAAAGAGGACGGGTTAGGGAGTTGCAAATGACTCAATACGGGCAATGTAAGATAACTGAACTTAGAAAGCGAGAGTTCAAAAGAGCCTAAGAGTGACGCAAATGAGTATGTTTACTGTTTAATTGGACACTGTAAAGAATTGGAAGAAATGTAATATCTTAACTCTTACAAAAACTCTCACAGAAAAAAGTTACAAAATACAAACTTTCTGTGACTTTTCCTAAACTGAATTCACAGCAACCTAAACAAAGAGTCCTCTGTTGCTGTACCTGACCTCTAACTCTGACCTAATGTTAGGTCTATAGCTTCCACACAGACAGCCGTCCCCAGCGTCTTGTACTTCCACTGCTAGTTTTAGCACGGGGATGTCATATCACACTCTTCCTGCACTTCCAGGGCTGTAACCTCTCCTCCCCCAGCCCCTGCTCCCTGTCTGTATCAGTGAAGGCAGTGCAATCTGGGGTCAAAGGTTGGAAGGCTTGATACATGAGTGAGACAAATAAACAGAGCCACAGTCTGTCTGGGACAATCTTCCTTCCCCAGTATTCTGTTCCTCATTTGTAAAGACTCCCTCCCTACATATTTATTTCATCTTGGCTCTGCAGCCGTTGTTTGGGTTTGACTAAGTGTGAGGGAGTTCCAGTTTGCTCCCTGAATGTATTGTGCTTTTGTAGACCCTAATTTCCGCCCGTCTTGCGCTCACCCCCTCAATCTCCAGTTCTCATCCCTCCTCTCTCCACACCCTCTGTCTAAACACAATGATCCAGCAACGTGTTCTTGGCTCTTTCTCCTTTCCTTCCCAGTCAAACTCCCAGAAGACGGCAGCTCCGGCTCCTGGACCGGCAAAGCTGTTCTAACAGCACTAATGACGAGGGATCATGAACACCGTTTTCCAGCAGCAGCCAAAACCCTTCTCACTGGACTTCATGGGAAAGAAGCGATGACTGGTGGGGTTTCTACAGGAAATTCACAGTCCACATGCAGCCATAGATATTAGAAATAGATTCAGAGAGAAAGGCTAGAGAACGGAAGGAGTGAGAGCCGAGGGGGAGAAAGGAATGAGGAGAGGAGGTAGATCGACACAGGCCCAACTGATATCCATGGGAACTAATAAACACTCACAAAACATGACAGGGCTGAGGAGCACGAGGCCTCTTGGCCAGAGCGCAGTGTTCAAAAGCCCAGTTTAATTCCCTTCTCCAGGAAGCGTCGCCCTGCTTTCCACCTCAGCAAACAAGGGAAGGCATGTCAACATGTGGATGTATACAGAGCCAGCAGCCGTTTACTTTGTAAATGTTTAAGTTTCCCCCTTTACATGTCCGCTGTTGTCTAATTTAGCTGTCAGGAGAAATGCTTAGCTCTAAGCTGCCTGTGGACCTCATGTGAAAACGTTGAGATTTGAAGGACCGACGCTTGCACAATCACATTCGCAGACACACACAACGCTGCTCAGGTTCTCATTAATTGGGTAATGATTCATCAAGGTGATCGGCTCTTCCTATCAGGCAGCTCCTGAGCCCATTTTGGCCTCATTTAAAAAACCAAGGACACCGCAGATTACACTGCTGGCTAATTATTAATGAGTGGCCACTTTCTGTTTCACCTCTTTTCTCATGTTGCTCTGCTCTTTCGTTCCGTCCCCCCCTCTTGGGTTTTTACAATAGCTCGTCTTTCTTTATGCTTGTAGGCATGTGTTTCCACACTTTCTTCTTCATGGCTGCAGGCTCACCTGTTCAAACTGCCTATTGAATGTTCAGGGTCAAAAGCCTCAGGCCTCGCAGATCCACCCTTGCCCTCTCTTTTGATCTCTTTTGGACCGTTTCCTTTATCTTTCTGTCCACAACTATTATTCTATGACCTCTACTCTGACACACATTTTAATTAAAGTTTCTTTTTTTAATTAAGGCTCATTGCCATGTCTGTTTTTATCATTTGTTTCATTTCTCCTTATCTCTGTCTGCTTCCTTCTCCCCCTTAGAACAGACAAAAAACCTTCTTCCTGCTCATGAGGGCACAGACAGGTTCATGTGGTCTGTGTGGTTTTGTGCTGTGAGCTACATGTTCCATCATGTGAAAGAGCTTTACCCGAGCATGGAGCTTCATCCACAGATACCGTCAGCTCTCACAACTTTTCAAATACTCAACTAAGCCCTTCAGAAAAAAATGTTTGGCTCCTGTAAAAGGTTCAAGTCAGTTCTTTGCGCCCCCCCTTTCCTTTCCTTTCGAAAACATTCTGTTTCACTGAGCTATTTCCTGCCTCTTTCCCTCTGTAATTTCATCATTTTCCATAGAAACGCCTCCTCCACCTCTTGCGAACATTTGTGTGGTAAGGGGAGGTGAAATTCTGGAGCCATTAGTTTATTTTAGGATAAAGAAAACTTGCTCTCTGCCAGCACTCCTCCCCTCATACGTGCATAGTCTGTCTTCGCTGCAACACACACACGCGGCTTTGTCCGTTCTTGGTAAAGTTCTCCCAGGCAAGTCTTTGCCATAAAAGGCAGCAGATGCCTCTTTCTCCGTCACCAGATCAGTGGCAGATCAGGGCAGGCCAGAAGGCAGGAGTGGAGGGGAAGGGAGGCCAGGGCCAGGCACATGTCTCCGGGCCAGGGGGGACGGTCACAGCCTGCCTGGCACCAACAAGAACCAGTCAGACTCACAATCCAGAAAACCTGGTCAGGCTAGGTGGAATAACACAAGTCTACAAAGAGCCATGAGAAAATCATGTGCGCAAAATTGACATCTTTTGAACTTTGCAAGGAGAGGTGGAGGGCGTGAAGCAGGAAGACAGACAAGTTGGTGTTTATCTGCAATAAAACACAATAAGGAAATAGGGTTGTATAGTTGGGTGACACAGAGGTCAGTGCTGCAGAGGCTGGAGGAGTGACAGCTGTTCAACTGGGTTTGTTAGCCACTCTCTTATCCCTTTCACTTTTCCCAGCAACACCACCTCCCCCACACCCCTGCCGTTTTCACTCACTACCTTTCCTGCTGTCCTACCACCAGTATAATGCACCATGTTGCACACACACACACCTGTGACTTCATTCTCTCACACACACACACACACACACACACACACACACACACACACACACACACACACACACACACACACACACACACACACACACACACACACACTCTGAAGCCCCCTTTCTCTTTTCACGACCGACCCAGCTGGTCACAACAGCTGCGTCACAAGCCTGATCCCACCAGAGACCTCGAGAAAATCCAGAAGAAGAGAGTCCTGTCTGGTCTGAGAGAGGGCGCTTGTGCAAGAGCGCGTATGTCTGCCAGGTCTCTGTGTGTGTGTGCACGCAGCGTTGATTTTTAAGTGTGTCAAACATACATATCTTTGGCCTCATACAGATGCATCATCGGCTGCTGTAAGTTAGCTTACTGAGTGCCTGCTGAATACTGAATAAACTTTAGGAGGAGCAGCCCTCTGGCAGGTACACCACAAGCCTGTCTCATTACCAGAATCTGGTTCCAATTAATCCTGGAATCACTGGAGGCCACATTACAGAGCTATGCTGGAGAATTAGCTTAAGTGCTTTCTCTAAAATACTACAATTTGGCACTAAAGAGCTCCCTTTTCTCTCTATGCAACACACACACACACACACACACACACACACACACACACACACACACA
>CALSCE010009442.1:17554666-17565379 GCA_943593645.1 Bovichtus variegatus | reverse complement strand
ACACACACACACACACACACACACACACACACACACACACACACACAGCTTTTTTTTCCATACCATCATCTCAACACCTAAACATGCATCCATCAACACTGATGCTCATACTACGACTTAAAAAAACAGAGGCCTTGGATTTTGTGTTTAGGTGCACTCTGTGGTTAAATACATCCTAACTCTGAAAACCTGTTTAACAAAGCCAATGGAATGGCTTTCCCCTCAAGTCTGCGGCTCATGCCAAACCCTATATTGCACAACTGTTGCTTGAATTCCTATGAATCGCAGAGTTATCCAACTATTGGCATATGGATGCAGTTAATGCAATCTGCAAGGGTGAACAAACAGCATGTGCAACCATCCAACACTGACAACAAAGAAGTCCATCTTCTTGAAGATGGCCAGTGACCTGAGGGATTTGCTTTGACTGCAGTTGTACAAGAAGAGGCGTTTTAAGGTTTAATATGCTTTCCTTCTCACCACCAGGCCCAAAGACAGTACTCTTACTAGAAAACAGCCCTCGTCTCTAGGATAGGGTTATGAGATATCAAAAACCACAAACAACAATCAGAGGTCTTCTACTCAGGAACACCAGTGAATCAAACACTTCGGACTGACCTTTAAACAAACGGCAGATAAATCAGAGAAAGAATCAATCGAATGTCAGGAAGTTGCTCCGACTGTAGGGTTCACAGTGTTCAAGGTTTGAAAAACTGCTATAAAACATCAATAGCAACAGGATCTCTCTCCAATCTCCGATAAAACTAGGACTGAGAGAATTAACTTGAGCCATTTTGTAAAAAGAGCAGCTTCAGTCAGGAGGATCAGTTTTCTCCAAGCCTGGCCTCCTGGTCTATTTCAGGATTCAAATTGAATAGACTCAATGGCTCTTTCCCCCCGAAAAACCACAGACAGAGGAGAGCAGGCAGTCTGAGCACACCAAAGCTAAACCACAGCAGCCATTACGGGGCTAAAAAGAGACAGAGTTAAGGATGGACTAAACCAGAGGTTCTGCCTTGCAGTACTTAAGTCTACAGAGTAACCGCTCTGTCAAAGTTGTTTCTGAAGTTTCTAACAGGTCACTGATGCACAAATATTTCAGTTTTAGTTCTGGAGAAAAAAGATAAGAAGGACAGAAATAAAGAAGGCACAGCTGTCACCCCCTAATCAGTAGCATCAGCAGTGGCGTCAGCAGAACTGTAAATCAGTAAAGCCAGACACACACACACACACACACACACACACACACACACACACACACACACACACACACACACACCTGGCTATCTCACTGTTCCCCTTGTCATCCCATGCTAAACCCCATTCAGTGGCTCTCAGGCCTGCAGAGTATGTAAGGACCCCCTGCCAGCACTATAATGGAGCCTCATCAACATCACAACGCACATGTGTGACAAGAAAGTTTTTTTCCGGGTTGAGATAAGACCGAGCCGCTGGATAAGTACTTGGCAAATGTAACCTTGTTAGAAGAAGCTTAGCTCAGTCATTGATTCGGTACGATAGGAAGCGATTGACGTGGTTCTTATGACTGAAGAGCTGAATGAGATTTCTCTACTCTCTAGTCAATCTAATCAGTAAGTAGTAAAACAAAGGAGGAGTGTGTGTGTGGATTTGTCCCCCACACTATTCAAGTAACCAATATGAGCAAGAAATAAACAATTCTGAGAAAAAGAAGGGGTCAAGATTACACAAGGCTAGATATTCCCTTTCAGGCACTGGATCGTTAAAAGCCATTGTAGCTCTTTCCCAGTCTAGTATTCATACCTGCATCCAAGCCAAGGGCATTCAACCATTCACTGGCAGAGGAAACTAGTTAAAAGTGGAGCTATAAACAGGTCTACGGCACCCCCCACCCCCTCATAAAACCAGAAACTATGCATCCTTGTTAACTTTGATGAAGTGTTTTTGCTCAGTTTTTCCTCAAGACGTCAAATGTGTGAAAATCCCCTTTTGTCCCTCCCAGGCAAATAACTTAAAAGGTGCATTTCCTTGTCAACCAGCTGATTTCTTGAGTAAGGCGGTTGAAGTCCCACTAAAATAGGAGCAGCAGAACTTGTCTCGACCTGTGAAAGATCTTGCAACAGACTGTACAATAACACTCTATGCAGCGTCCATTACATTCTGCTTACAATCTCTTAAGAGATCCTAAGATGGTGGAAATAATTCTCCTCACTATCTCTCTCCACATCTTCACAGATGACAATAGATTTTGAGGCATGTGACCTTTAGGCTGCTGCTTGAAAACACACCTGTTCCCAGACTTGAAAGGTAAGAGGAAACTTCAGCAAAGCATTAACAGGACGGCCTGTCCCTTTGAGGAACACACTCATAATGACGGCATATCTTCTGCACATGACACATACAGGGTAATATTACACATATGTAATATTACACATATGTAATATTACTGTGACATTTTGTAATTGACACATGAATTGCATTGATTCTCCAGGAGGATTAATCATGACTCGGGTTATTGTTTGTCTCACTTTGTATGACACACAAACACACTGTTAACACACTTATTTGGGTCATGCATTCTTTAAGTCTTACGCCTGCTTGGTCATATTGTGGCCTTTAGATGGCACCGGCTAAAATAATGAATTTACACAGCACTTTGTATACATTAAAATATAGTTCAAAATGCTTCCCATTAATAGAAAACAACCTAAAACAAACTGTGTGTAATAGAAGAAGAAGAAAAAAAAGTCAGAGAAGAGCAATCAGATGTTTCAGTTTCAAATGATGTGAAATCTCCAATTTAGAGATTATAATGTAGCCTACAGTGTAAATTGGATGCTCTGAGATAGGATTTAATTAGGATTAATAGGTTTGCTATACTCAACCCTGTCGATAACGTGCTCCTTTATCCATTTCTATTAAAAACCAAAACGTTTTTTAAACTATTTAAACTCTGATTTAAAAGAATGTCCTCTTTATGTTGAGTATGCTAAAACGTTAACAGGCTCTTAAATAATGTATTAGACTAGATGAGGAGACGGTGTCACATTTCTCTTGCTCTTGTCGAGTCTTGTTAGTGAGAGCTGCAGGAAGAGAAATGAGGCATTCAGGCTACACGTCCCCGACCCCCAACGGCTGCTAAATTGCTGTGACCCCGGAACCAGAGGGTCCCAGGACTTCAGTAATTACTGCTGAGAGGAGACAACGACCCATCTTCCAGGCTGAGTTATAGAGACATAGTATACATAGTAAAACATTTGGTTTTAGGCAGGCAACAGGCGGGACAGTTTTCAGTTTATAATCTCTGTCAAAGTGACTGGACGTCTGTAACATTGTCATAAAACGGAAAAGATGAAATACGACGTCGGAAAAACATACAGTGAACAATGGTTTCTAGCTTTAGCAGAAAAACAAAAAGCAGCAGTACACGACATATTAATACAATGAAAACGTTATATTTACTCGGGACAATGCGGCTCACCCGGTCCGTCGCAGCGTCATAAAAACATATAAATATACAAATGTCACATTTACAGTACAGGCTCGACTCCGAGGTGAACAGCAGACACCGTTTTATCAGTTTACAGTAAAAACGGAGTTTTACCTTAGTACTTTCCCGACTGCCTGAAGCACCATTTTGCAACTTAGTCCGTTTTTGGAGTTTCTCTGAGAGTGCATGTCCGTTTTATCTCCAGAAAAGGAGCAATAATCTCCGACCATAGTTTAAAACATGAAAAAATGATTTCAGAATATCTCCGCGTTCATTTATTCAGGTGTAGTCTATCCGAAACACACCAGGCTTTGATCTATCTGAGGCTCTGACTTACTAACTACAGTCAAAAGAAACACTGTCAAGTTTACAGAAGGCCCTCCTTCTCTGTCCTCTGTCGTCCAATCAGACGGGAGGACTCGGTGGGCGGGCAGTGGTGACGTCAAGGTCTGCCCATGTGGACGTGGTTCGTGCATCTCCTTTAAGTGTAGTTACAAAGTAGCAACAGGTGGTCAGCTAGTAACTGTGGACTACAATGGAATAAAAAGGTGTTGCTACATTTAATGTGCCTGCTATAGAACAGGTTTACATAAGCATGGCTTTTACAATGACAATGCAGGACAAAAAGATATTTTTAGCAGCCCAGAGAACAGCTCTGCATTACTCCTAATATATCAGTCCTTACATTAGTGCACCAGAAATATAGCTTTGACCCCAAGTGGCTTTCTTAAATAAACCCTTGTCTAATAGTTCCAGTTATTGTCACTATAAGTGCACATTATGAAAAAGAGCTAACCGAATCGCTAATGAGGACTGTAATGTGGTTGAAAGCTCCAGAAAAAAGCCTCGACCTTGAGTTAAGATTATTTAATCAAAGCACTTTTATCTTCATCCTTATTTTTGCAGGGGCAACAATCACTGCAATGTACCAGTGTTGGCTAAAAAAGCAAATTTTCAAAATTGTTAACGCTAGATTAGCCAGTAAAACAAACCACATGTAAAAACAGGAAACAGCGGGCAGAACAAAACAATGCTGAACAGAGGATTCAACTCTAAAAGGACTCTTATGTCAGACTCAAAATCTGGATACGTTAAGTTTCAGCAGGTTTACCACTACAATGCAGTTTACACACAACCTGCAGTTAAAAGTATGTGTATTGTCACACATGTGCGTCACTTCTTTCGATGTGAGAACTGGTGCCGTGTTAAGCACAGCGTGCTTGCAGGGACTGTGGGGCGACATTCCTCGTGTTGATTCCAAACTTCACCTGGAGTCCACGTATGACAGGCTGGCAGCAAGAAAGTTGTGTTCAGACATGTCAAAGCTGAAGAACCAGCGAGGGAATCAAACAAAGCCTGTTTGAGAGCCAAAGGCAGATTCTTAGATATAGATTAGTTAAATAGTTTCTGTGTGCGTCTGTGGTCCAAGGGAATTGTTTGCAACAATGATTTCAGAAGATTCCTATTATTGACATGATTTGAAAAGTACAATGTCAATTCTAATTAAATTGTCAAAGGAAAGCTGAGCAAATAACACCTAGTACAAAATGAGGAAAGGAACATTGGGAGTTGAGCAAGTCATGAGAAGATTACAACTACAGTAGTGTTACGGAGCTATCATTTCCTCGCCCTTCTTACCTCTAATTATTCCCTCTCAACAGACGTCCCCTCTTATTCTCTCCTTTAGTGCTCTCTTCACACATTTCTCCTCCCTTTCTTGGCTTGTTTTACTTGCCTCTCCCGCTCATTGTCTCCCCTCCAAGTTTTATTTTTTTTTTTACTCTTTGTTAAGACAAAACTTATGGGGGCCATAGGGGAGCTGCAGATGTAAGAAATACTGGACCAGCTGGCTTCTGTTGCACGGACACATACAAAGGCACACTAATTTATGGGATCTGTGGAGCTATGTGCCCTCCTAGTATGTGGGTGGGTGCAAGTGGCCACATGAGGAAGATAAAAGAGATTGTGAGGGTGTTATATGTGAGCACTGTGCTTATAGATGTGTGTATGTATCGGAGTGTGTAATTTGTATGTGCAGTGTCTGCAGTTTACTGTAGGCTGTTGGACCCTCGGAGGCGCCGCTTGTTTACGTTTAAACATGATCCAAAGCAATTTTCTGAAATAATCAAAGGGGACAGAGGGTCTGACAGGTGCCTCTCTGCACCCGCATCCTACATGAGTGACTCCTTTTTACCACACTAGGTCCACGCACGGACTGGGGTTTGGTGGGTGGAGTTGTGTGATCCGGGGGCCCCAGTGAGTGGCTCCTGCTGTGGTAGCAGGGGCGAGGAGCAGGGGCTGAGGGGAGAGAGACCAGAACAGGGCACTGACTTTTCCCCTTGTGCTAAATATAGCATCCGCCTGCCTGTCCTGGCCCATAAAGAATACAAAGAACAGAGCAAAGAGAGAGAGGCGAGGGGGGGCACGGCATATGTGTGTAAGTGTGAGTGTGTGTGGGTATGCACAAAAAAGTGTGCAGCTTAATCAGCGACCTGACTGTGTAAGCAGGTGAGTGACTGAGCTGGTGAGGGGATACAGGTGTGAGAGGGGTTTGTGGCGGGGGCTGGGGTTGTTGTTAGACCCGAGTATAAAAAGTTAATGTGTATTGAAAACTCTGCAAACAGGCATCACATGTCTGGTCAGCTTTGTACTCTTGTTACCTTATTTTTTGATCAGAAAGTTACAAGTCACAATTTTGCCAGTTTTATTTAGACAAAGTTCTTGTACGGCTGCAATTTGTGGCAGTATTTGAGAACGTTGACCTCTTTTGTTAAATAAAAAAAAACAAGGGTTTGTAGAAAAATTCACAAAGTAAGGAATTAAAAAAAATGGCACTAGTATTATATAGACTTCTATAAACATACCGTATGTAAAGAGTGTGTGGTATATTGCAGTGTATGTACAGAAGTACTCATGTGCTACTTGTGACCACCCAAGAGAAAGCAGTGTGTTGCTGTAATGGAAATCTTGTGCTCAGGGAACTTTCCATTAATTTGCTTCTAACTATTAGATCTGTGCGGTCACTGAAAATAAAAGACATCCATTCAAGATCACTGGGGTTTGGCCTGGGCCTCTACATTCAATGCTGGACAAAGTGCTTTAATGAATCAGGCATGAAAGTTAAAAGAGCAGGTGTTTTTTTTTTTTTAAACTTAAAGCCACCTTTTCTGTGGTTAAACAGGTAATATGTAGTCACACCTGTAGTTTGCCGTGTTATGTGAGCTGCAGGCTAACAGAGCAGAAGGTGCCATCGAGCTGGACACGGTGGACCGTCTTATGCAACGACTGACGTAGATGGAAACCAACGGCCAAATACCATCGTCTGGAAGACAGAGGTTTACTCTTTCTTCTCTACCAACGTCACGGTCACGTTCCCTTCCACTATGCAGACACGACATGGCATCACTCATCCGCCACCTGCCCTCACCAAACCAGATGTTTGCTGGCACTATTCCCGGACTTTCCCAGGGAGCACTACATAGAAAAAAAGTGTCACAGATACAAGTTAAAACTTCAACTGATTTCTTCCTGGGATACTTGGTTACATAAGAAGTTTGGGGAAGAATTAAAGATCTTTTTCACTACATAGAAGTTGATATAGATGAACATACAACACCATGTATCCCTAGTAGAGACTGAACCCCTTGTAGCCTGCAGATGTTTATCAGTAATAACAAGCTGCTTTAAGTATGCTACCCTCATCAAAAGACAACCGCCCTGGAGATACAGACCAACAGTAAAAGGCCCAGATTTAATTAGAAAACACGTCACTCGTGAAAATGACGGGAGGAGAAGGCAGTTTATAGAAACAGGATGACATCACTGGCCTTGTGACTGATGGATTTGTTGAGCCTTAACCTGGTGAGTGAAGAAATAACAATACGATAACTACAACAAGAACTGATCAGACCAACAGATAACACAAGGAAAATTGAAAACCACGGTTGAGAAAAATGTAGATAATTCAAGTAATTACAGTGTTGACGTTATAACGCACCATTTTAGGAAGAGTACTATATTGACAGAAATATGCTATTCTGCTATGTTAAAAACTCAAAAAACGAAATTGCCGCAACTTTGAACCATCTACGGATATAGGAAACAGACACTGGACTGTTAAAACTACAACAAAGCCACATAAAAACATTAAAGAAAAAGGTCCAAAATGAGTATGACATTTTAGACAGAAGTGAGTTGGCCTGCAGCGCTTTCTTCACAGCCGAGAGAGATGGATACTGGCCCAACAGGTTGGGTCTGAGAGTGAGTGGACATTCCACCTATTTGAGACAAAGACAACACTGATTCCAGGCCAGCAGCAGATGAGTCACAACTGCAGCAGATGAGCCTTGGGGCCTGGCAACAGCTCCGTCCCTGCTCTACCAAAGCAAATCTCCAGCCAATCATAGCCGTGATCAAAATGACAGGCGGGTCAGGCCGCCAACCATGTTGAAACTAAAATGACTAAATAAAAATTCAGAGCAGTTCCAAGTTGCTCTGTAAGACCTTCAGTTGGAGTTGCGTTCTGGGTGTGTGGGAGTGGTGTAGTATGTTTAGGTAAGGTCTTAGCCAGTGAAAACAGACTGAAGGCCTTTAGTGCCAGAGGGTTTTCTATAGGCCCGGATAAAAAAAGGTCAGCAGGTCCAGGAGACACACTGCACACTGAACCCAGCGACCTTACCAGCAATACCAACCACCTCAATTTTGCAAAGCAGAGCCATTTCTGCTGCCACATTTAAACATGTTTTAATTATAGCAAAAATATATTATCGGCCTGCCACCTTCTCTTTCTAAGAATGAAAAAATTGGTCCCAGAAAAAGCAAATCAGCCAATCTAAGTCTCAGAACGTCAACTCTTTACCCTCAATATCACCTGGACTGCGGTGCAAGAAATGCTGAGTATGTCTGGCCTGTACGCTGAGCGTCAGTAGAGTGTACGTATGTCTGTGCATGTGCAGACAAAACCTGGGCCAAAATACATGGCATCAAACTTGGCAAGCAGGAGTCTATCCCTGTACTTGAAGACTTAGTGAACCTTTTCACTTTGACTTTTTTTTTATCATGCCTTTATTGATGGAGGTGCTCACGCCTCATCTCTACAAAGCACTCCTGTCAAACACACTGTGCATTAAGCACCTATACATGGCATTTTAGACAGGCATCAAGTTAATGTATCAATTCCTCTAAAAGGTGCACCAGAGATCCCCACCCATCAGTTTTTTCTTGACTTTTCTTTCCACATTTAATAACGTAATGAAGTTCTTTTTCTCTCTTTACATGTGCGGCCCTTTTCTCCCTGGCTTCATCTCTCTTTTGCTCTGCATTCCTGTAGGGGAAGGGCTGCATGCAAAGACATGCCATCGCTCTCTGCACACGCAGCATGGCTTAACAAAGGAGAGAAGAGGATAGCTGAGGAAGAAGAGCAACATGAAGAGTGAACTAAAGGAGGTCAAGAGCAGGAGATCTAAGAAGTTTGGTTTGACTTGGCTTTATTTTTTTTGCCAGGTAGAGGTGTGCACTTCATGAGCAAACATATTTGGTTTCAACTTCATGCTCCATTTAACAGCAGCAGTGGCACAAAGGAAAAATACTCCACTAGCTAATTGCCACTGCACTCATAATCCAATTAGCAGTCAGATTAGTTCAGATTTTGAAATGTTGAAACATTTCTGCAAACTTCTGGAGCAATGTCAAAAAAGAAAGAGAGAGTAGCCAAGTATGTTCGAGAGACAGGAGGCCATGTTCTGGATGGTTTATGATTGAAGGAAGAGAGGGATTTAGCAAGATGGAAGATAGGAGATGAGAAATACCAGACTGGTGTCCAGACGTTTATAAATCACTATTTCCATGGATACTGCTTAGATATCAGCGGGAATGGGCCAGAATGGAATATGAAGAGGAGAGAAGGATGACATGGGAGAAGACAACGGACAAGGGGGAAAGAAGTGAGAAAGGGGGAAGTGAAAAAAGAACAAAATAAGGTGAGTGAAAGAGTAAAAACAGAAGTTAGGATGAGAGCAGAGGAGTGAAAGAGTTTGGCTCCGCGTGGGAGGTTGTCACAGCATGCCCTGGCCGCTTGCTGCACTCCTCCTCCCTACATTCCTTAGCAGGGGAGAGTCTCGATCTATCCCATAATTCAGCCAAACACCTGTCTGTCAAGTATAAGCACATACACGCACGCGCACCCCCCCCCCCTCAGGTGCAAGGTCAGCTAACGTATAATGGCGAAGGAGGTGACAAAGGTGGCAAGGTTACAGATTAGAGGAATAACCTGAGACATGCCGGCTGTGTCACACAGGTGTTCATAACGCTTTCCGTCCTGCCAAGGTCCCTCCATGAGATTAATCATTTTTTATTGATTGACTAATCAATTAGTCGACTAATCACTGCTGCTCTAACTGCCAGCAGATAACAAGAGGATTCAAGATAATGTGAGTTCTGCTTATAAACTGTCCTTATAGTTGAGGTTTGGAGTTCATTCTTGACTTTAGAAACAGGATAAGACAATATCACATGCATTATCAGCAGATAGTTTGCCCGGTTGTCATGGAGTTGTTCGTATTTCCTTTTTTTCCAGAGCACTTTAAAAACATCTCATTGGCTGTAAAGCAGAGTTTTCAAACTGTTGTGATATTTGAGTTATTTTACTTGCACATAAGTGTAAGTGTTTGCCTGTGTTTTTCCTTGTGGATTGCTGGAGGAAACAAAAAATGTTACTAAAGGCTACATGTCTTCCCAGAACTTTAATAAACCTCAAAAAAGGAAAAGAATGTGGCTTTTCCTGGGAAGAATATGATAACCTTGGCACTGAGGTTAGGACACACGCTAAACTTGCTTATCTGCCACCTGCAGATAAAATTCTGAACATTTCTGAACCAAAACAAAACATTACAAACAGATTACCGCTCCAATGTACCACAACATTAGTAGCAGGGTGGTTTTGGCTGTAGTGCCGGGGTTGTGAGAGTCCAGAGATAACTCAGCTGTGAGAGCAACATTGCCACCTGCTGGCGCAAAATGTAACTGTGCACATTTTTTTACATTTAAAACCTGAAAACCAGCATCCTGACTCTGGAGAGAAGTTAAAAAGGAAATGAAAACTAGTGGGCTACAGCAACAATACCAGTGCACACCCATGGAACAGGCCTCTCACTGCAGACATTGTCTGAATCTTAAACATCCTCACAGCTAATTTTCCATTTCACTTTTCCATTCCAGGTTTTATAATAAGGGTGTGTGTGTGTGTG
>CALSCE010009442.1:17541371-17554656 GCA_943593645.1 Bovichtus variegatus | reverse complement strand
CACACACTTGAAACCGAACCACCACTGTGCTGACGCAATAGATGCCATCCTTTGAAGACTGTAAAAGTCAACGAGTTACTTTCCACTACTGCTGTGGCTGAGTAACACAAAGAACATATGAGAAAACAAAGTGTGAAACATTAAAATATACATTAGGCAACAGTATAGCAATTATATAGTTTCACTGAGTAAGGAAAGCTGAGGTTTGGGGGCAAGAGGACGGGCGTTTGTGACGTAGAGAAGAGGTGCAAAGGGAGCTGTGGTCAAACACATGCTACTGTTTGCTCAGGAGCACAAGAGGCAGCCTGTGTGTGTTAGAGCAGTAGAGAATAAGGTGGAGGGGGCTGGATGGAGGAGAAAGATGGCCATGGAATACAGGTAAAGATGGAGGAAGCGAAGAAAAGGTGGCGGGAAAAAAGCAGTGTTTGCACAGGATGCGAGTGTGGGGTGGAGTATGATGGAGTATGATGGGGAAGGCCATGGGGCTTCAGGGTGAACAGAGTTTTCTTTTCATGGTCCTGAGAATTAAAAAAAATTAAATTAAATTAAAAAACAACAGAACCAGAGAGCAATGCCAGCGTGGATTTCCAAGTTGAAGCCCTCAGTTAAAAAGGAGCAGAGAGCAAACAACGCACTCACACTGTACAACAGCTCAGACGGTCAATAGTTAAGCAGCGAAGTGTACTAGGGGCTCTTGAGGAGATGGGACAGAACCAGAGCACACAAAGACAGCACTGTAAGGACTGTTGGTGAGTCTTAAAAGCAATTGATGCAAAGATAAAGACGAGGCTGTGGGGCTCATGCTCACAGTTTGGGTGGTTTTCCGTTTTCTCCTCGAAGGCTGTGCATGCCCGCCCTGATCCAGCTCATTAACGCCTAAGCGAGGGCAGTTAGTCACAGATTTCCTGCCGAGGGGAATGCGGATGTGACCTATAGAGCCTCCCAGAACAAACTTTAACATGGTTTAAGCTGAATAATTGCCACTGACGGCCTCACAAACCAAACTGCACTACAGTGGGGAATGAGTGACTGATTGATGTTGAACAGTTCATCTCTGCTTGAGCGACTGTCGGCATATTCTACACGCCGCTCTCGAACTCAAACAGAGCGAGGCAACTATGTGAAACATTTTTTAATATCTTTATTACATAAAAGACAGGTATGGCACAGTGTTACCCTGAGGCCACCACAAATCTAAATCAAAGAAGCCATCATGTCAGCATGAACGATAATGATTAAAAAACCGGCTGATAGGATCAACACGCTGCCTAAAGAGCACAAGTCAAATCGCATTAGTGCGCTTCTTGACACACATAAATCTGTTTCTAGGTATATTACATAACTCGTGCAGTGTGTCCTCATTCTTTCGGGTCGTGAGATGCAAACAATAACAAACAGATGAGCGATGAAAGAGGGGTTTAGGGGACCCCTTTCCCGGGGGAAATGTCTCCATTTCCTGCATCAGCAGACATTACAACTCCATCAGACTGTCTGGCATGTGAGCGAACAGCGACGTTGGAGTTTGATTTGTTATTTCTGCCCCAGCGAATGCCTGTTTGCTCTTTAACCCTGAGAACATGGAACTAACTGACCATTGACCTCGTCTAAACTTGCTGAGCTGCAGCTACTGATGAATAGTGAAAAAGTTGTACGAATCTCTATCTTTGAATAATATTCTACTAAATGTACCATTTTTTTCCCCATAGTATATCCATCGTTTGTAAAGTTAGTATAATTTTTGAACATTTGCCATTGCAATTTTATATCTATTTGACACTCATTTTAAATCAGTGTGTGGGTCTTTCAATTATTTCAATATTTAGGTAACCTTTTTGACACTTTTTTATTTTCCAGTTTAGTCTGTACATGTACAAATAACCCTTCTAATCGCACAAAAAAAAATTTTTTATAGAAGGAACATTTTACACAGAGTTTAAATGAAAATGTTAAGAATAATGACAATATCAATGTAGGCAGGCTAAATAACAGAAACACCCCTCTGTGTAAGAAATAAAGTTCAACAACACTACAAACTACATCCTCCAAATTGACCACACATTTGTTTTCTTTCAGTAATACATTAGTACCATTGTTGTTCCCTTAAGGATGAAACTTAATGTATTCCTCATCTCCTGTGATGGCCTTCCTCCATTGTTAGATGTCCTTTGAATCTCTCAGTGAATGACGTGGGTTTCTGAGAAAACACTCATGTCTGTGCATCGTCTCATTGACAACGTCCCCCAAGATGTGTGTGTGCGCGAACATTATGTGTCCATCAACTCGAGAGCGTTTTTGTACAGTAGCCGTTATCTCGGGAGCTCATCGCTGGAGTCGTCACGGCAGCAGAGGCTCTCCGAGAATCTGGTTGGCTTTCAAAACAGCCAACTCACATCTGCTGCTCTGCTTATCACAACAACCGTGCGGTCAAACAGAGAGAACAAGGACATTTTCACAGAAGAGTACAGCCAGTGCCTCCCCGCCCACACACACACACACACACACGCACACGCAGCATTTAAAAAAGTTATTAGAGCTGCTTACACAATATCTCTGAATACCAAAGTTCACAAGTTGCTTTATTAAAAACTATAATCAAATACACTTGCGTATATTATCTTTAATGCAATTTTAAAACACCAGACCATAGTGCATTCTGTTCTCTTCAAATAGTGATGATTCAGGGACCTGACTACATCAGGCAAAAACAGAGAATACGGGTTAGAAAGTTAAGGAGAAAAAAAAGTATTCAAGGGTATTAGTTTGCCCCACAAATCCTAAAAAGGACTAGCAAAAAAAAAAAAAAAAAAAAAAAAAGTTAATTTGCCCCCTGATGACTAGATGAGATCTCGCCACCATCTGATAGCAGAGGAGACTCTGGTCCATTGTGTGAGTTTGATTCACACTGAGAAGGCGTAGGAAGTGGTCACACCCAGGATTGGGCAAAGAGGTGAAGAGAAGGATGTGTTTGAAGGAGGCAAATGGATCAACAAACCAAAAACCAAGCTGGTGGAAAATATGAGCAAGTCAGTGCTCCCTGTAGGAAGTTCCGGTGAGTGCGTCTCTGTGTGCATTTTAATCTCTAACCAGCTTAGAGGTTTACAGAGTACCTATGTTAATGTGGGTGTGTTGCAAGAAGCAACACCTCTCCGGAAGTCTGATCTCTCCAAGGAAGATACTTGGAAGGCAGGTAGGCGTGATTTAACTACCAGCGCGTCCCATGGACCCATAACAACAACAACAACACTGCCACCAAACAACAGCATCTCAACAACAAGAGGTAGTGATGGTTAGCCCACGGCGAGCCCCATCACACAGAGCACTGACACACACATGGGATGCGGGGGGAGCTTGGAGACGAAGAAAAGAGGCACCAAATGTTATGGAAATTTCTGGACAAAGCCGCGCATGTTGTGCGCCTTGAGGGCATTGCTGAGATGACAGTGAAACCACAGAGAAGCACTGCCCTTTGTCAGAGACTGGCATGGCAACTTTTTCACATCCTCAACAATACATATGCTACCAAAAAAAAAACAAAAAAAACATGCCCGTCGTGTACAGATGGTGCAAGGGAAGGAAGTGGGCGTAGGGGCAGCTGCTGCCGGTGTCAGAATAGGAAAATAAGAGAGAGACGGACAGAAAGGAGACACAAGAGAGGTCAAATCAATAGATGTCCTTGGAGCAGCGAGAGCAGGGACGAGCGTGTGCCCCTCCACCGCTGCTGCAGCACAGCGTCAGTGCACTGATGAGCACTGACGTAAACATTTTCCTCCGCCTATCGCTTCCTTTGGTAAAGGATGAGCAGGAGCGATCTAATTTGACCCTTTCTATGAGCACTATGAAGTTGAGCATGTGTGTGTGTCATCGCCAGGGGATTCAGGTGTAAACAAGCCACTAGAGGAGTAACTGGCTCCCATCTGGGAAGATGAGCTTATGCAACGACGTCATCTCTCCCAAAGGGGAAGGGGAGGGTTTGCTGGTGCATTGTGCACATCTGCCTGCAACACAAAAGACTTAAGTACCAGTTTTAAAAAATATATATATATATAAATAATGTAACACACAAGCAGATGTCAGAAAAGCTCCAGTGGTACAAAAGGTTATTTAAGGTTATTCCTCGTTTGGCCGGCAGCCAAGTTCTGTAAGTGAACATAATAAATGTTACGAACGTCACCTCAGAACATGCTGGAGTCAGCACTCTGCAGCTTCCCTGCCCGTGCCGGAGCAGCCACTTCGCTAAAGCTAGTCTCTGATTAAATATAGTCTCACAAGGAGGGAGTTCAATGTGTGTGTCATTAATCTGAACGGGACGTAGGTGGGATCCTGCTGTGCCTTTAAGGTGTGAAATATGACAATCTGTTCATAATAAAGTTGCATTTTTGGAGACATTTTCCCTGTCTGTTTTTTCTTGTCTTCATCTCCGTCCTATCCCTGGTAACGGCACCATGTCAGATGGTAGATAATTGAAACAACGAGGGGGAGCAGCTGGCAAAGGCACTGCAGCACAGAGGCAATTACACAGCTATGCGGGCAAGTGTGTGTGTGAATGTATGTTTTAGTTTGAGACTGAGAGCGAATAAGTAAGACCTACTTACTCACCACCATCTTCTCCGTTCAATTAGGCTGCACCAGACCACCCTCCACCCTCGCCTGGGACAAACTCGACAAACAGGAAGTAAGGCGCCCAGGCACTTCCTGTCTCCCTTTAAAATGGGCCTCTTGTTTCCAGAGGCAGCACCGAGAAGCCATGGTCTGCTGCAGCAACTGCTACAACCAATTTACCTGCCACCTTCACAGCACATTCAAACCCTCCAGGCCGTTGTTTTGATACTGAATTCTGTCTAACCCTTTTCCTGCCACCTGACCAACCTACAAACTGAGCCAGACACAATGAAGCCATTCTCCACTTGCCGATTGGGCCACCAAGCAGCTGTGAGTTTTGCCATGCCTACAGGGCACCTGCTTCTTCACACAGACAGCTTTTACTCTGCACCTAATATTTGTATGATCAGCACTGATTAGTGTTCTAAAACAGGTGGTGTGTTCCCGGGTGTGCTACGGTTCGCTTTTCGGAACATGTTTACCTGAATTCAGTTGCATCAGAAACAAAGGAGGTGCAAAGACGTCCAGTGCTTTTTTATTTAAGCATGTGCATAACTGCGTGTGAGCTGTGTGGATCTAAATGCGGAGGTGAGGTTAGTGCAAGGCCATCTCTTTCTCCATCTCCTGAGCCAGCAGGACTAGGCTGCTCCTGAAAACACACACACAGTGTCTGTGTTATGCAACTGGCCCAATGTGTGAGGTCTGCCATCCGCAGTGACTGGAGGGCAGGTGAAAGTAGAGAAGGACATTCAGTGAAGTGAAGACTGACAGATGGCTTATACTGTATGTGCACTGACACGCCAGTGTCCCTCCATAGAAGGGAGTAACCTAAAGACACCTCAGGGCAAGGTTTATCTGTTCTCCTTTGTGATTAGAGTGAAAGGGTCATTCAAGCTCAGAAATCTAGAGGAGCTGGTGGAGAAAATGCAAAGAAAAAAAACTAGACCAGTTATGTACAAATCTAAGCCTTATTGATGCAAGATTTTCTGACCTGCACTCATCCGAGTGCAGCCATTACATTAATGATGAGTAATAGTGAGTGTCCACTATTCAAGTGCAGCGAGCTCCACTGAATCCTACTGGTTGATTTTGGACTGCATGCCTCATTTGTTACCTCTGCCAAAGAGGTTATGTTTTTTGTTTGTTTGTTTGTCAGCAGGTTTACTTAAAAACTACTAGCCCGATTTTAGTGAAACTTGGTGGAAGGGTGTAGCATGGGCCGAGAAAGAACTCACTACATTTTCTGAATCACAAGGCGGATAAACAAACTAGTTTTCACTTTCGTTAACATTGTTGGGTTACAAAAGAAACAAGAACCGATTATACAGAATTTAAATTTAGCAGGTCGATATTTGTCCTAGAGTTCTTTTCTATAAATTGATTTTCAACAGACCATCAAAACCTTCATTTAAAAATGAAAGGGCGTATCTTGCTGCTAAGTTAAAGGTCCAGCCAGAATGACAAAGCAGCTTGATTATACAGTGCAACAGCCACAGGAAATATTGCCATCCAATTTTTCCAGGCGAAGCTTTTAATAGATCATGATTTAGCAAGCTATAGCAGCCCGACTTTTCTCAAAGACTGGAACATTTCTGCTTGACTCAATTCAGCCCCATCGGAGTGACGGACAGCCACACGAGGAAAGGAGTCTGCCGGGCTGAGGGGAACGAGTGTGGGGTTTGTTGGTGGAGAATGGTGTCCTTGTTGAGCTGCACGCCACAGCTCTGTGGAAGCAGCCAGGCCTGCCAAAGATAGTCTAATGAGAGACACATGGAAAACAGTACGGCCTGCTCTGCTATAACAACACACACAGTATGATGATACACTCGGCACTATTGTTCCACACCACACATTATAAAATGTACCAACTGATCCAACACACACACACACACAGACACACACAGACACACAGACACACACACACAGACACAGACACAGACACAGACACACACACACACACACACACACCTTTGTAATGTAATGGAGCCTCTAAGTCTGAATGTGCCTGCTTTCCAGCAACACGTCAACAGCAATATCGTACAGAAACATTGAACCATGTTACGGAGAGGAAAATCTAATTTTCTGTTTCATGCTGCAATTGTGTATGGAGCAATGATGGCCACCGCTTGAACCATTGACAATATTATAGGGGGTTGAAAACAGTCAAAAGGTAGAAAATGTATTCAATTCCAACTGTGCCTCAGGACTGTTGTGTTGGAGAAAGCTCTGGAAAATTGATCTGGCGAGTTTGTGAGAGATAGAAAATGTTTTCATATGTGACAAGGTAAATAGGTAGAGATTAAAGTGAGGGGGGTCTAAAAACATCTTTCGATGGTGTCACAAGGCTGACAACCCAAACCAAAGCTAAAAATATGAAAGCTTGGCAAATTTGTTTCGGACACACTTTAATGAATGCAGGACACATCAGAATAGTCACCTTTCGATTGTCAGACTTTGTTATGCTTTCTTGGTGAAACATTAGTGCTGCTGAGAGCTTCAAGGCCACATCTATAATATTTTCATAATCATGAAATAGTTACTGTAAGAACACGCTTTTTTTCAGTCTCGATATTGGACCAATGACACTTAAATCCCAACCAGACTGGTTAATCTGTCAACAGACAGCCAACACATGGGGCAAATGAGCTTAAAACAGTGTCACAACCCTAACACACGTCAGACAATACTATCGTCATTTCCATCGCCAAAGAGTCTCTTGAAGTAAACCCAGTAAAACCACAACGTCTTGTGTTTATACTTTGCTTTTTGTATGCATGAAACAAATGAGATATAATGTGTCACTTTTTGTATTAGCCCTTCCTCCTGTGTCCAGTCTTTATGCTTGGATAAAATAAGATAAACCAGCTCGCAACAGACATTCGAGTGGCATAAAGTAGATTGATAGAATGACTTTTCATCTAAATCTTGGCAAAATATATTTCCAAAAATGTGAAACATTTCCTTTAAATGGATGCTAAATAGCTCCATATGGTGTGCTTAGATGCATTGGATGAGAAGAATCATAATAATCTTCACTTGTTTATGAGAGTATATGCCTACATCATTCAAATATATTTTATTAAATTACACTGAGATGTTCTATAGGCAGAATTGGTTGACTTTGAGAAGTACTAAATTTACTTAATATAAAATATCAAGTCTTTGCTCCTGACTGTACAAAAACATTGCAAAAAAAGGCTAAGGTTGAGAAATGGAGGCCATTTCCAACTTATTTTACTTTACGTCATGTGACGAGACTGTTCAATCGCTCTATTCTCAACAGGATGATCAACATTAGAGTTGACGCTGTTTGACGGAGTGCTGGCAGGCAGTCTCTATTCCCCACAATGCTACTGTTGAAAGCTGAAACACTGGAGCCCAGGAGACGGAGGGCTGGCCCTGGCCGAGGTCAATGAGGACCTGTTTGGATGGGTGTGCCTCCAAAAACACACATCAAGCAAGCCATATAGCATCACCTCCAAGCCGCCTCATTGGCTGACGGAGACGCCAAGGGAGAGGAAATGCTAAAAATAGACGTGACGGCCCATTTTGGCTTAATGAGCCTGTGAGAGATCAGTGCGCTGTCCACGTCTCACCCCTGCCTTGATCATGACTGGGGGAGAAAAGAACACAAGTGCTCCTGGCACAGGCCCCTGCCTTCACAAGGCTTCTGTGTGCATTTCACCGAGGCCTACAGTATATAACACATGTGCAGCCTCCCAGATACATGGCACACATACATGCACACATAAACGGCAGGCTGTTATTCATACTAAGAGTAGCAGTGAAGTGTAAACAAAGTTCTGAATCACAGCAAGGCCTAATCTAATCCAGCTGTGCTGCTGTGTGTGCGCCTGTGCTAAAGCTACAATTTTACCCTCGCCATCAAAACGCTCCTTAGAGAACTAGAAAGTTATATTTAGATTTTATACAGCAGTTAAGGCCAGCTCAGGCTGGCTAACCCTAGAGCCACAAAAAAGGGGAAACAGATCCATTCTGCTCCGACTGCCAGAGAGCAGAACCTAAATCATCTACCCGTTCTCTCAAGCACAACGACCAACTATAATACGAGAGCACAGCACAGGCTCTCCTGCACATGATAGTTGTTCCACGTAGGGAACCAAAGAGAAGGTCAATTCAGGTGGTAATGACCAGAAAAAAAAAGAGCAAAATCTGATATGTCAATGCTCCGCAAACAACAAAAACTGAAAAAAAGGAAAAAGGAACTGCCTGCCCCCTTGGAACACTGTGTCCAAACAAACAGTGCAGCACAGCCAAAGGGGCACACTAGAGGATGAGAGGAAAAGTTGGCCAAGCCTGACAGACTAGCTGACTTCTGGCTGCATGCCATTTCACTCCACCTAGTCTTTACCTCCTAACAACAAACCCATCCTCTTCAATCAGCTATAGGAGTATGACTATGTGCCATCACTGTCCCTGTGTCTGTCCTCAACTCCCTCCCTCCTCCTCCTCCTCCTCTCTTTTTTCCTCCCACAAGTCAAGATACCCCTTGTGTCTGACTACAGCAGAATGTCTGCCTGCTACAGCAGCACTTTCCTCATATGTCTCCTACAAAACTGCAGCAGCATAACAGAGAGAGTGAATGGGAGGGGGGGGGGGGGGGGGGGGGGGAGGGGGACAGATGGAGACGTTAATGAAGGTCTGACAATGTAAGTTGAAGAATGCTGAAAAAAGCCAAGTATGACGTAAACAACAACAACAATAAAAAGGTGAAGGAAAGGTCAAGAAAGGATAAAAACATATATATAGATTTTCAGCAACAGTGACTTTGTTAACTACCGATAGAAGAAGCAGTCGCAGCACACCAGAACCCCCATCCAGTCGCAGAGCCGGGGTGACGAGGCTCCGACCGACCCACAGCACCCTTCCTCGCTTGCACCTCCTCCGTCTCCTCTGTGGCAAACTCGGCTACAGGTGCAGCAGCTCCGGCATAGCACCTTGCGTGATCGTACAGTAACCGCAACGGCCTCTGGCTTTAACGCAGGTCATGCAAGACGGACAGACGGAAGGACTGAAGGACGGATGCACGCCGGCCGACTAAAAATACACTTTAAAAACAAAAAAATCATTCACAAAACCAGACACTTCTCTGAGCGTGTTTCTCTTTCTCTCTCTCCTTTCCAACTACTGCAACTGCCTGCCTCACTTTCACACTCTTGCACGCACTTTCTCTCTCTCTCTCTCGCTCCCTCCCTCCCTTCCTCGTTCGCTCGCTGGCTCCCACTTGAAAGGCGGGAAGATTAGCTTGGCAAACAGAGTCCCATAAACAAACTGCTGACTGCTGGGCAGCACAGGGTGGACTGCAGGGGAGAGGGAGAGAGCGAGATGGACAGAGAGGGAGGAGGCAGCAATCTCAGCCATCTGTATACATCCTAAACAAGGGCTAAACATCCCATCTCCACCCCTCGCTCATACAGACCAAACACACACTCCGCTGGCTAAATCCACGTCGGAGTCATATCCTGTCACACCTGTCAGATCAGTGCAGCAAGTTCACAATCCTTCATGAGCATTTGCACGTGAATCGACATGTAGCTAAATTATAACAGCAGATGGCTAATAGTCAACCCTTGAGTCAACACCGAGGAGGGACTGCACACGTGTATAGGCATGCAGCACAGGATGCACACGTATACAATTACCATGACTCTTCATTCACACAAATGATGCAGAGGTACGGGATGGGAGGGGCTAGCGCGGAGGCAAGCCCCCAGGAAGCGAGCCAATCACTGCAGAGTGCTTGTGTTGTGGTTTGGGCAAACAAGGTGAAGGACACACCGGGTGAATCATGGGCCTCATTACATCTCTCTCCTCTCTTCCCTGCATCACTTAATAAGAGCAATCGCTTTCCTTTGCCCTCTGCTGTTCACTTGCTTCTTTGTTCATCAAAAACACACACAGATGCTTTAGAAAGGACTGCAGCGGTCAGGTATGTGTAATGCTGTAATTGAACAATTAGCTGGCATGACGAAGGCAACCGACATGGCTGACACTCTTGCACGCACTTTCTCTCTCTCTCACTCAATGTCAAACGGGCCAACGCAGCTCTGTTCAGAGGAAACAAATCACTGCAGCCTGCCAAGAAAAAGACTGAGACAACACAGGCAGAGACGACAGTCACCTTCAGAAGACGGCAGCTATGTAGTGACCGCAGTGGGGCGCTTCTGCTCTATTCGGCCACCCGACTTATCAAAGAGGTCCAGAACAGTGAGATGGATTTAACAGTAGCCAGAGCGAGCGGATATTTTCACTTCACTCCGGCTGAACAACACTGCTCACCCCCCCCTCCCCATCTTTTATCTCAAAAAGAACAGAGAGAGAAGCAGCAAAGATGGACCGCAGCAGCCCGGCGAAGCACTTTTACATCCCATGACGTCATCCCTCCTCCAACACCTCCTCCTCCCTGGAGCCCTGTCACCAGGAGCTGCAGCTACCTGGCCTCCTCTTTCACCGTTTAATTACCTCATCCCTCTCACCTACACGCACGCACGCACGCACGCACGCACGCACGCACGCAGATTGCAGAGGGGGGAAATTAACTCACACTTTTCTTGCACACACTTCCTAAGTGAAAACAGAAAAGGGGAGAAAGGGGGAGGGGTATAACAGCCGATAACATCGCTCACGCAGCATTTTGGGCTGTGTGATGAAGTGGGTGTTTGGCATTCATTTGTTCCCTTTGTGTTTCAGTACCTAAAAGTCAGGGTCAGGATGTGAGTTGTGTGTGTGTGTCAAGTACAGCGGAAGGCCATATGCCCTGGAACAAGGGAAAGGGGAAACGGAGGGCCAGAGGGAAAGTGTAAGAAGTGAAACTGCCATTTAATCAACTGCCACTTTCAACAATATGAGCAAGTTCTTGTGGGTCACCTTGTGTGTGTACTTCCTCAAACTTTTGGGCCTTATCATAAAATCCAGACAAAACAATGAAAAGCAAGACATCCGCTGAATTCAAGAAGGCGGTGTGACTTGGTTGGCGGGTGGCAGACGGACAAAGAAAGAATGTTTCTTATAAACTTGTGACTTGGAGAGATAACACGTGAGGGGAGAGAGAGGGACCGAACCACTGGGCAGAGGAAAGACCAGGCTCGTGACCGGGTTTAGAAACGGCAGGATATGAATAGAGGACGTTGCATCATGTCAGGGGAAAGAGGCAGAAACACACAGTGTACACATCATTCACACTGCTACACACATAACACAAACACATACAAAGTTGCTAGGTGATGGGAAGGCAAGTAGGGAGTATTTCTGTGGAGGGGAAGGAGAGAGAAAGATAAAGAGGGAGGGAGAGATCATTTTGCTCTTTTCCATAATGGAAGAGAGGAAACAAAAGAGAGAGAGAGCCCACCCCCCTTAAAGCAAGACAGATATGTTTCTCCTGATTAAGCTCACAGACCGAACTACACGTGGGTGCCACACTGAATTCAGGGGACCCTTGAGATAAATTTACATTATATTATCGGAGTCTGATTTGGCACGGGCAAGTGTTCAGAGGGGATTTTGCTTAGTATGCTGTATTTTTTTGCAATTGTAAACAGTTTAACAGGGATTTTTCATCAGATGTAGCCTTAAACGACCTTAATATAGGTCAGACGTATAGCCCCTGATGGTGCCATTGCAGCTTATCTGCATGCAATTAAAAAAAAGTAAGTCTGCTTTATTAAAGTTATCATAGGATATTAAAAAGTCACTATGAGCACCACTGTCTAGCTTCAATGAAAGATCAGAGAAAGTGAACTGATTTATGAACTAATCATATGAGCATATCACAGAATGTGCTGCCCTTCCTCCTCCTCCTCCTCCTCCTCTTGCTCTCCATATGGATAACACATTATCAAGTTACCGTCACGCACATTTACACCAGCCTCTTACCTATTTAGCGTATAGGACCCATTCCTTTTAAACCTCATCCTGGACGACAGGAAGCGGATAAAGAAATCCAGAATTGACGGTGTTTCAGCTTTTTGTCGCACCCCGAAAGCAACGAACCCCGCCGCGTGCCTCTCTTCTCTGGACGGCTGCAGAACGAACAAACACACGCGGAACAATACGGAGTTGCTTTGCAGTCCTCTCTCACTCCTCCAGCACCTTTCTCTCTCTATCGTTTCTTCCCAGACCTCCCCCTCCTCCTTCAGTCCCCCCTCGGTTTAGTTTCCGTGGGGCAGGGTTAACGACTCTTCAGACTGCAGGAGTTTCGGTTCAAACAATAAGAGCTCGTATCGCTGGCGCGCGCGTGCGGTCCGGGGCGATGCAAGTTGGACAAATAAAATCTCGTGATATTAACACAGAGTCTGGCTGAGGCTGAGTCGGCTTTGTTACCACAGCCTCGCTGACGCAAACCACCGCTTTTTTTTTTCTTTTTTTTTTTACTCCCGGAAAAAACACCAGATGAAACTTGAACCTTTTCTTTCAATACGTCCACATCTACACCCACTCCCCCGGCTCGGTTCGGCGACATAAAACCGAACTACAGCGACGACTACGTACAAAAAAACATCAAAGATACATTTACAAGCCGGCGAGCCAGCTTCCTCCTTCTCCCCATTCACAGTCTCGAGGAGTCTCTGTTGTTTGTAACAGCGTGTCCTATCTGAGGAACTATATATATACATATATATACACACACACACACACACACACACACACACACACACACACACACACA
>CALSCE010009442.1:17509069-17541361 GCA_943593645.1 Bovichtus variegatus | reverse complement strand
CACACACACACACACACACACACACACACACACACACACACACACACTTATATTCCCACATATGCTGAACACAAACCAGACTCCACCACAACACAGCTCTTGTCGACACCTGAAGAGTGAGAGACGGATTTAAGGCTAAGAATAGGGCTGAGGATCCATTAATGCCATTTAAATCCAAAGTAGCCCTTCCAAGTGTATGCCTTTCCAATGGACACACGTGCATACTGTATACTCCACTTTACAGTTCATGATACAGGAAGCTGGGGAACATGCTTACACTCTAATTATTGGCACATACCACTGGATCAAATCAGAGTGGATTATAAGAGGATGTAGTTTAATCAGGAAAGAAATAATGGCTTTCTGGAAATGATACCTTTGATAATTATAAATGATTGTACAGGTGGTTATTTGCTGGAGGTCTAACTCTGAACTATTGTTCTCACACCAGGTGCTGCTGCGAGGACAATGACCAAGCGACCAATAACAATGAACCAAAATCACTGGCTGGCGAGTGAGTAATATCCGTGCTTTGCAGCATTTTCAGATTCCTCTCCGACAAACACGTTGACAATTGACAATGAAATGAGCTGCAGACATGTTAAAATATGTGGTTAATGACGGAAAAGTGACTTTGAGCAGACACAGAGGTGACACTGGAATGACTACAATGTTAAAGTGTGATCTTTAGCACTGTACCCAGACGCCTCCGTTTCCAAGTGTGTATGCATGCCCTCAGGGAAGAGAGCTCGCTGCCCCGCACGCCACCAGGTGTGTGTTTGCACTAGATACAGCTCAGGTGAGAAGCTCCTGTTTTGTCAAGTTTGGGTTTTTATGGTAGTGATAAAAATAAATAAATAAACGCTTTTAAAAAGGAAGAGTCGGAGAAGAGAAAAGATGGATGGATGGGGAGAAAGGGAATATGTTGAGCAGAGGGCCAGACCACAAAGACTGAAAAATGGAAAGACCAGATGTGCTTTTCTTACAGCCAAATAAGGAAGCATTGGGGAGGGAGGAAGACATGCAACAAGAGTCCCAAAATGGACTCAAATTCAGGACGTTTATGATTACATGTAGTGTGCTTCAGCACTCGTCAGGACACCACAGCAAATATGTTTTATAGAACTTTTCTGAAGATGTCTGGAAGTGACTTAAAGACAAAAAAAAAAAAAATAGAATAAAAAAAAGAGCCATTTTCAGCTGAAAGATTCAAAACTATAAACCATCTCTCTGATAATAACAACAGAGATTAACTAAATGACAAGTAATCTAAGAGCAAACATCCAGTTCAAAGAATCCCGACCACCAAAAAAGGGTTTCCAATAATAAATAATAAAAATTCTAATAATAAAATAAAATGTCTTATTAACTTTTGTGTGCATAGGTCTGGAGGGATTACTGTACAGAATGATGAATCCGGGCAAGCGGTAAGTTTAGGAGCATTCAGGGTTATTCAGCATTACATCATGGGAGTGTGGTTCAGTGTGTGTGTGTGTGTGTGTGTGTGTGTGTGTCCTCCACTCCCGCAAAAGCACTCAGGGTCGGTTTCAATAGCTCCAAGATCGTTTATTACAATAAGAGCAGCCTGGCACCAGAACTGCTGATCAATCGCACCACTGCTGCTACTCCTTGTCAGTCACTGCGGAGTTACACAACAGCCACTGGAGGCAGGAGAGGAGGAGGAGGAGGAGGAAGGAGATGACTATGAGAGGATGATGGTTAACATAATATGAGAAAACTCTGGAGGGACAGAGAAGGCTTGGAGGAAAAAAAAAAAAAAAAAAAGAGGAAGGATGGTGGAAAGAAAAGAGGGAGAACACTGCAGACCACAGAGGCACAATTAGCCTGAGCTTTATTGATGCAGTTCAAAACAACCCCCCCCTTCTTCCCTCCTCCTATTCAGTCTCAATCCATTCCTCCTTCCTGCACTTATTCGTCACCTGCACCTTAGCTGCCCTTGATTTTATTGCTCCTTTTGCAGCCCCTTCATTTAGCTAATTTGAGTTTTCTTGCTTCTTTCGCAATCCTTATTTCTACTCAAGCCCCCTCTCCATGCATCCCTCCCTCTCTCTCCCTTTTCTCCCCTTTGGTGAATCCAGCTCAATCCCTGCCCGCATTCCTCTTCCTGATGCATGTTGTGCAAGAATGGTGTGAACTTTAAGTGTGTGTTCATGCATACAAATAGCGTTAAAGATGCACTCTCGTTTTCGTCTGAGGAGGACGCTGCAGATTCTCTCACGGTGTTAATAGCGAGGATAAAGTTAAATATTCGGCTCTTTTCTCTGTCTCGTTCCAAGTGACAGAGAAGCTTCCAGAAAACAGTCATCGCTGGCTGCGGTGCATGTGTGGAATAGCCCTGGCCCCTCCACTCCTACACAGGCTTTCCAGGAATACAGTGCACAGTCCAACGGTGGACCGCAGTGCACGCACACACGCACGTGCACACACGCACGTGCACACACGCACACGCACACGCACACAACTGTGGCTCCAGCGCACCTCAGTGCATGTGTGAGAGGAGAGCTTTAGAGGGACAGTGTCACTGCATGCGCCAAGTTCCCCAGCACAGAGGTGATACTGACAGAGGGCCACACACACATACGCACACAACACTTCCTGCTGTATAGCCAAACAAATAATAAAAGTCTTCTAAAAGCACCAAGATGTGTGTATTGCGCAATTTAATGTACATAGGAACGTACTGTTTCTTTCACCCACACACCTTCAATATGTTTCAGCACACACAAACAAACACACACAGAGCACAGTTAGAGGTATATGTGAGCTGGGGCCATGCCAAAGGGTGCAGTATGAAAGGATATATATATATATATATATATATATATGGCCAGGCTGGGCGACGCCAGGAGTTGGTCAGTCTGTCTGTGTGTCCGTCTTTCACATATAGCCTGGCCTATAATAGTGAGGGGACACTACTAATAACTCACCTTTTATAGTTACCTTAGTGCGTCCGTCTGTTCATTTTAAGGCTGCATAATATTGGAAAAAACTGACATTGCAGGTTTTTTTTCCTGCAATATATATTGCGATATGAACAAATAAAAAGGAATTGGTTGTATTTCTCCTGTTCCTCGCTTATTTTTTAAAAGTTGCGATTCAGTTGCACGGACAACACAACACAACACAACACAACACAAAACACACAGGTTTGTATGTACTATACGATATTACGATAAGACAATACATTCAATATAAATAAAGAATGCTGTTGTGTGACATGTTTGAGTTCATTTGCCTCGCACGTCCTGAGATCTGACTATTGCGTGACTATTAAACATCACAATGTCGATTCTGAAGCGATATACCGTGCAACTTAGTCCATTAAGTTGCCTTATGGGCTTTTGTTGCTTTTCTCTGTCTGACTATCACCACAAAGCTGAGAGAGCTTCCAATAATAAAGTCCGATACTGGTCTCTCAGTGTATGAGGGTTAGGTGTGAAATAACAGGCAAAATGACAGTGATGTTGACATTTTCTCAAATGTCTCCTCGCTGCCTTCAAAAGGCAAATGTTATGTCTGGGTGTTTCTGGGCTCTGCACCCCATCAGTATTATCTTTCTATATCTTCACAGCTTTGGTTTCATTTCAAATTCCAGGAAATTAAATGCAACCTTATCCATGCACTGGTCACTGCTCAGGCATTTTGAGAATGTAAAGCTCAGCGCCAGTTTTGGAAAACCATCTTATTTGTAAAAGAAAAAGTACCACTTTTTTATTTTCCATAGTTATTTTGCTGCTAAAAGAATATTATGAAGACAGTTAGGCTACATCAGTGAAGACACTAAGGTGATGCTGAACCGATTAGTCGATATTAGTGTGTAGGTTCTGGACTGCCTTTTTTCACAATTTTCTAACATTTTATAGAGCAATGAGTTTAAAAACAAAAAAAAAATAATAATAAAAATCAGAATAAAAAATTAGAATAATCTTTGTATTTTTTCCTTGTGGCCTAGAGGGAGTTTACACATTCTACCTTTAAAAAAAAATAAAACAAAGTGGCCATTTTATAGAGTGATTGGGGTATTTTTAACCTCATTACATTTGGGTTTGACTACTTTTAGGCCAACAAAAATCATTAAATCATTTTAATGGTTCATTATTTCCCCTCTATAATTGAATTACTGGCAGTGTGGAAGATACTTTGAAACACTTTTTAGGCCTTCATGTGTGAAAACATGTCTAAATGTGGCTTTTTCGTGTGTATTTCGCAAAAAGAATCAAAAATAAAACCTATAAAAAGAGAAAATCATTCATTGTTTGAGATGTTCACCAGTCTGCACATCCATCCTGTGACCGAGGAGTCATGATGGACACCGCTTGATGAAGCAATGATATGGGAAAAGCCGAGGATGGTGGGACTATGATGCCACCTACTGTTAACCAGAAATAATGCACCGCTCAGCCTCTCCACTTTCTCATTGTCTCTCTGGGGCTGCTGTGCCAAGTGAGTCGTGCTTGGCCTCAGGAGCAGCCATGAGAGAAAGGCAGCAGGCAGAAGTGTAGGCCGTCACTGGTGTCCTGTTGACTGGTATGCACTCTGGTATTACTGGCATGTGGATAAAGGCTTTACACCAGTGATGGAAGGGAGGAGGTGAGGACAGCAGATTAAAACAATAAAATGAAACAGATGAGGGAGGGATGCAGTGGTAGAAAAACAAAAGCAGGCAAGGCAAGTTGTTGAGCACCCATATAGGATCCTTAGTGGAGAAACACATACAGTCAGTGAAAGAAAAAGAAAATCCCAGAGAGAGCTTTCACATTGGTGTAAAACCTTAAAAAGAAAACGTAAGATGCGAGGACGGGAGACGTCAGTGTTTCAGTAGCATTGAATGAAAAATCCTGATTTGAATGTGCAAATTACCCTTCACTTAAAATCATTAAAGAATACTGAAAGAAAAAATAAATAAGAGTCTGTGCCTCAGCAGAGAGAAGAACAGCACTATGGATCTCTGTGTCTGCCTCTGGCTGGTGGTGGACTGGTATTGCTGGTTTAATAGAGTCATGTGATGCTGGACTGGAAAGAGCGGGCAGAGCCCGTTGCACACTGGAAAGGCCTGCAAGCGATGATTATGCAACAACAAGATCTGATTTCATGCTCATTGGATCTCTCTCGCCCGGTCCGCTTTCTCGTCTTCAAAACTCGTTCCACTTTCATCTACGTTTCTCTTCATGTCACCAACTGTCTGCTACATCTCTTTTTGTATATTTATCGTTTCCTGTATTGTCACTCACACACCTCACACGCAGAGGTAAGTGCACAACCATCTTTCTTGGAAAATAGTGAACTCATATGGCCAGCTTAAATCAATATGATCGACAACAAACAACCAAACTGCTGCCGGGTAAGCATTTCCCCTGCCCACTGCACAGTCATGTGACATGTGCTGCCCTCTTGTGGTAAAAAACAAGACACTGCGTCCAAATTCTGTTTCCAGCACCCCATTAGTTCTGCCTGAAGTCAAGCGAGAGTTGCAACACACAGATGACTGCATGCATTTTTATTCAGACAGACGGAGAAGAAGTCCTGAGCTGCGACTTGCTTACTGAGCCCAGAGATGGACAAAAGAGTGAACAATAGTGCCTGGCAAGCTTTCACAAGGTTCAAACACACATTGTGATATTAAATTCAAGGACATTCAAGGTCATTTTTATTTCATTTCCGTTGTTAGGAACAGCGTTAGCATCATCATACAGATGCCATCCTCAGATGCAATCGCACAACTATTTTTAAAGTCTTATTTGGGGATTTAAAGCACCTACAACGTTACGTCACAGAGGCCTGATTATTTTACGCATCGATAAAATATTGTGGCCAAATCAGTGCAGGTCAGAGGCTCAAAGAGTTGAAGTGCATTAATAGATGTGGTCGTTATAGTAGTTTTATTAGGTTTCTAAAGAAGTAGGCTCTTTATTCAGAAGTCTGAGATGTTCTTTTTGACAAATACTCAAACTTTCAAGGATTTTAAGGCCTGTGGGAACTCTTGTATCAGTATAGTGATCCTTGCGTTTAAAAAGTGACAATCAGTGTTGCGGGCATGGACACAGACAGAGTGAATGAAAGTCAGTAATTGATTCAAGCCATGGCCTGACAACAGCAGACTGTGGATGACTGAGATCCAAATCCAAAAGATAGGAAAATGTGAAGTGACATTCCTTTTAATGTATTCAAATCTCCATACTCGCCACAGAAAGCGTGCGTTTAGAGCGTGGAGCATGTCCCAGCAGCTCTGAGCTGGTGCTAGAAAAGGCCTCGGCCAGGTAGCTAAAGCCCACACTGAAAACGGTTCTTCATCTCCATACCACTTACACCCTCACATCCCTCCAATATAAGACTAGAGGACATAATATGGCATGGTCAGCTGCTAGGAGCAAAGCAGAAAAGAAGCCCAATGAAGAATTCATGAGCGTTATTAAAGTTTCTGGGATGGATAGGATAAGGAAACTGTTGCAATAAAAGTATTAAAGGAAGGATCCAACTTAAATCATGATCAAGATTAACAGCTTTGGAGAGTTTTTGTACATTTCCTGGCCATTTCTCTTATTCGTTTGAGTGTTTCCTTATGTTCCCTATAGCAGTGCATGGCATGGCATCAGTTTCCCAGAGGCCACTTCACTTCACTGTCTAATTAGCAAATATAAAACATGGCACAAAGGCTAATTACCAGTGTTCAGGCAGGCAGTGCAGCTGCTCAGAGTCAGAGTGGCTCTCACTGACAGTGAAGGGGACAACTAAGCGAGATGGAAGAGACCGAAACACAGAAAGAGACACGTGCAGCGGTTAGAGACAGCGCTCACGTTGCTGCTTTCTGATAAACCGCGGCGCAGAGTGACAGACGCCCAGCTGGAGCCTGTATGAGGAAGGCAGCGTTTCCTGTGTTTGTGCATCTCAATGTTTGCCTTCCCTTCAGTGAAACGACTGACGGAGACTTCCTGCGAGCTCCTGTTCCAGACTCCCTGGACTGGCGGAGAGGCAGAACAATGAGGAGGAAAGGAGAGAATGTTACAGTACAGGGTGGGGCAGCAAGGGAGATAAAGGAATAGCCCACACGCACACACACGAGCCAAACATGAGGCCATATGCAAACAGAGGCACGAATACAGGTGTACGTGAGGACACACACCCAGGCCAAACATGCAAATACATGCTGTCCGAGCACAAATAACCATACAACATAAGTACAAGGTGAAAAAGGGGAAGGACAGAGACCTTGTGACCTCTGAAATGTTAGCTTCCTTCATTCAGGCAGCGTCAGACTGCACCAAACTTCACTTAAAAAAAATAGCAAAGACAGCGCAGCAAGGCTAACATTTTCTTAACATGAAAGAGTTCCTATCACCTCGCCGAGGTTACATGCAATCCCCAGTGATTATGAGAAATGTCCCATCTGCGTGCAGTGCACTGCGTTTCTGCCCGCTCCCCTCCGGCCCTGAGCAGCACATGAAGTCATCAGAGCAGACCAAAACCCCTGACCCACTGTTACTCTATGAGAGGAAACGGATGTGGGGAATGCATCTCGCTTGTTCTCATTCTCCCACGAAACAAACTGACACATCATCTGAAGGTTGAGGACAAAAAACAGCTGACAGAGCGGATATTCAGCAACGTTTGTACACATATAGCCTCATCACGAGCCACACTTAGACCTTTACTATTTCTATCAGTCGCTCTTGTTAAGTCCTGGCTTTTGAAGTAGAGCCAGGAAGGTCACAATGACTCAGTATTGAATGTGTGATTAAAGGGGCATTGCACCTATCTTTGCTGGGGCTTTGAGACTACATATTTTCAAAATCAAACAATACGTTACAAACTAAGGTATGGTTTTTGAAAGACAATGAGGGCAAGTCTAATGAAAGCTGCAATTGAGTTGCATTGTGGGAAATGTAGGATCCAGCGGGAAGCTTACTGGGGCTTTAAAAATGAAGATAACTCAAACATTACTGCTTCAATTTTTTCACTCATAAGTCTAAATGTACTAAATTGCGGGAGAATAGTTTCACTATATTTTTGTGTACCTGTATACCTTTTCTCTGTCTACTTTTATGAACTTCATTTTTTTCTTAAGGATATGTGGGGGGATAAAAAATAATTTCAAAAAGGCAAACACATCAACATTTTCATCCATAACTAATGCTGCTAGTGCTAAAGAAAATATCAGAGGTAGGTGCGCAAATATATCTCTGCAGATTAGTTTCTCGATTCATCAATTAATCAAATTGATTCAAAATTCAAATAGCTTGTCGTATTTGATGTACTATCAGATATTGCAATATTTAACAATCTAAAAAGGTGACTAAAACAATTAACCCATTATCAAATTAGTTGCCAATAAATAGTTGCCGATGGAGGCGCAGCTAGTTGTTGCAGCTCTGATTCCTTGTTGCGGCTCAAATATGCTGAACTTTTGTTAACACTCAAATATTCGTGCTCAGCATGTAATCCATCTTCCACAGACACAGCAAACCACAGAGCAAAAATGATAAAGCCATTTCAACTGCACTTTTAAAAAACAGCCATGTTTTGACATGTGGTGTCTTAGTTATGTAAATGTCAATAGTCACGCTCAGGGACGCAATGCTGCACACAGAACAAGCGCCACTGTAAGTGTCAACGACAAGCACCAACTTGTTGCATGATAATTAGACAAGACGGAGAACGTTGTGGGCCGCTTCACAAAAAGCCCAACATAACCAGCGCTGCTCTGCAGAGGCAACATGAGTTGTTTGTGCAGAGGATGAAGAGAAGGGCAGAGTAGCAGAGGAGTGGCGAGGCAGATGATAAAGAGAAACAGTGAGCAAAAGACAGGAGGTCAGGAGTCATTTTTCACTTCACAGATCTTCTCCCTCCATTTCTCTTTGTGTAGGCTAATCTCTTCCAGCTCACCTCCCCGAGCCAGCCAGCTCACTTAGCCTTATTTAACCAGCTAACGGCCGGTAATAAATCAGCAGCACACTCCTTTCACCTCTAATCAGCAGTAGCCTGTTCTGCTCCGCACACTCCCCCTGATATATGACTCAGTCCACTCGGGCTTCAGTGCGAGGCAGCTACTGTAGCTAGAAAAACTCTGTTGGGAGTACGGGTCAGACAGCAAGCAGAAAACAAGACCGGGAAGATAAAATTGGAGATAAAAAGGATGCAACTGGGAAGGAAGGGAAGGCAGAACAGACTTAGACTCCCCATTTTCTTTGCTTCCCAGCTGGAGTCTACATGGCTTTGCGTCAACATCTTTGTCCAATACATTTTTCTTGTCCTACGTCACATATTTTGGAAGGAAGTCCTTGCTTCCTTCCTTTTTCCCGTCTTCCTGGATTAAACTGTGGCAAAGTTAGCTGCTGGCTTCGCTCCCACGCCTGGACTCATAATACCCCGTGTTCACAGCCAGTCTTAAGCGCAGCTAGCTTTAAAGCTAGCCCCTAATGCTACCAGGCTGTTGGCTCAGTGTTCACATTTTGTCACGAGCCACCCAGCTCAGAGACCACCGGTGATTAAAAAGGCTTTTAGAAACTTCACGTTTAACAGGTCTGTGGCCGGGAGCACAACAGAGAAGAAAAGCTGCTCAACTGTTTTATTATGAAGTACAGTGTGCTGTGACACACACACACACACACACGACCTTATAGGGGTCAAATCCTCGGTTGTGTGTTTTTGTGTTGTGTCCAGCCTTGAGCTGTTCTGACTCACTCCTGGCAGGCCCAGTCAGCGGCCCCCATAAAGTGACCCTAACCCAGCAGCGGAAATCAGACGACCCTGAACGCCAGCTCGTCTCCGCTATCCCTTTGCCTTCATTTCAAGTCAAACTCTTCCCTCAAATGCATCTCCCTCCTCCTCCTCCACATCCTTTTTTTAGATGTGAAGCACCTCATGGAGCTGGCCTGAGACGCGCGCACAAACTCACATGTTTAGCAGGCTGCAGAAGGCTGTGCACCTGCGCTAGATCTGCCGATGTAGAGATGCTGATGTTTTTGTGTCGTACAAGGGCTGGTGGTGGTCAAGTGGTTAGGCTTCCAAATCAAACACCCGAAGGTTGCGAGTAGTGTCCCTGTAGTTAGTTCACTGTAAGTCCATAAGAGCGTCTGCTAAATGACATGACATGTGATGTACGAGCAGAGAAAGTAATAGCTGTTGTAGTTTTAACATTTGACTAGAACAATATAATGTGCATTTTAAAAAGGCATTTGTACCCGGGATGCACTGATCCCAAAGCCTTACTGTGTGGAAGTGACTGGGATCATTCTTGTGTAAGGCAACATCTTGACTTAAAAATTGCTTTACTTACTTTGTAAAACAAAAAAGGTAACAAATAAATACATTTATACATTAACTGAATTGCTGTTTATTATCAAAATAATAAATCATACACCAGCAACTCGGTAAAAAAAAACAAACCTCCAAAATGACGATAAAGCGTAAAACTTTTTTTTTTGTTAATGCAGAAACAAATTGGTCAAAACTTGAACAAGAATAAAAAATTCCAGTATATAATGTATATAAACATAGAATAAAATGTAATGGATCAGCCTGATCCAGCTAGTTGAGTCAGTGTCACCCAGATATCAAATATCGGTACGTACATTATATCGGCTGGGTGTGGATTTGGGTGTTTGGCATCAATTACAGTGTGTCGTTCCTTTAAGATCGTCCCACATCAGAGCTACACCCTCCACCCCTCCCTCCATCTTGGTTCACGTGCTGCGCGCTCCCTCCCTCGCTTGGCTGTCACAGTGGCAGGAAGTTGAGGAACTGTACAGGCCATATGGGCAGATCGGAGCCATACGGCAGGGTTGTCAGCGGACACATATGAAACATATGGCTGCTGGTGCTTGCCTGTCAGCTATTAAGCCTTTTATATCGAGGGCTCCCTCTAATCTTAATGACTGCCGTTTAATTTCTCGCCTTAACCGCATCCACATGTGCTATGCGAGTGTTAAAACACGCACGCACGCACGCACGCACGCACGCACGCACACACACACACACACACACACACACACACACACACACACACACACACACACACACAGACAGACAGACAGACAGACAGACAGACAGACAGACAGACAGGAAATGCTTCTTCAACTGCATCTCTTCCTGTGGGTTGCCGTCTCTTCATTCCTTCTCGTCTGCGATGCCAGCTTCTTGTTTAAGCCTGTGCAACAAACCTCAAAAAACAACACGCCTCACCACGCCCTGCTCACGTATTGCAGTCACCAGTAACACCTGACTACTTTCAGTGCACCATTTCTTCCTTAGCAGGTCAGCCAGTAAAATAAAGTCCATTTCTCTCTCGTTTCATTTCCTGGCACAGGATTATTACATGTACTACTGCTTCCTCCTTCCTGAGAGTGAAGAGCGTGCTTATTGTAAATGTTTACTGGTAATGTTGATGACCTGGGAATTCACCTCTCCCCTAGTCATTCATTTATTGCTAGCCTCTCAAAGATAGAAGCAGCAGCTAAACTACTAAAATGTATCGAGGAAACACCCGAGTGTCACTTAAATCACATGAATGAGCCGTAAAGACGGACAGTAAATAGATTGAATAAGAGACACACTGTACCCTGTTAACGTCTAACTGAGTTTAAAGAAATTTGTACTACTCATCATGTGCTCCATTCCAGTTCTTCCCAGTTGTTAAAGTGAAGAAAACTCCTCACAGATTTTGCACAACAGAAGGTTAAGAGGGGTAAACGAGGCGATCAGGATGCACACCACATTTGGCATCATTTTTACTTCCTGTCCAAAGCTCCTGAGTTTAAAAAAAAAAAAAAAAAAAAAAAGGTTAAGAGAAGCTCCAGAAGCAGTAGAAACGTCCTCATATTTACATTTGTCATGTTCAATATGAGGGCTCACATCATTATCTACACTTGACAATTTTTTCCACTCCTCTTCCCGTCCTTTATTCTCAGCATGGGCTCCGCTGCAACTCCTGTAATCTCATTTTAGAGAGGGTATCCATGGAACAGGGCTGATCCATACATACACAAACACTAACATGCTTATACACAAAAATGCTAAATAGCACACAACGACACATACATGTCACAGCCAGGGGGGGAGGGGGTGGATTGTTGATTAAAGGGGGATAGAGAATATAACGCGATGCTGAGGGCCGAAGAAAGTTTGAGAGGAAGAAATGAGGGGGAGGAAGAGTACAGCCTCGAGTACTGAGATGAACTTGGTTCCCTGAAGCGTGCGTGTGTGTGTGTGTGTGTGTGTGTGTGTGTGTGTGTGTGTGTGTGTGTGTGTGTGTGTGTGTGTTTATACTTGGCTTGCATGATGCAACGCAGAGATCTCTAATCCAATTACAGTTCAGACCAGCCTAGCGGCCTAGCCTCAGCCACCAAGGACAAACCAAGCTAGCTTACACCAACGCTAGCAGCCCACCGGCTCTGCACAGATTTAGCAGCTCACCGCTCAGCCGAAGCCTCGCCCAAGGGTGCCGACCACATCCTAGCGAAACATAAATACAACCAGAATTAAAGGCTTCCTCTTGCAGGACAAATTAGGTCTCTTCCCCCAATGGTTGGATGAGGACCTACACTCAAAATCTTGGGTTATGGGAATTAGAGAAGGTCTTCAATCCCCGCACACAGCTCCAAACTCCATTTCTCTCTCCGTTCCCAGCAGCTAGGGCCCCCCGCAGTTAAATCTCCCTCTCTGTCCTCTATTGCGGACCTCTGCTGTTTCTAATCTAGCTCTCTGACCCACGTCGCCTCTTCCCATTTATCTCCATATCTCACCTATCACCTCTGTGCCACTATTGCTTCCCTCCTTCCCTTGCTCTTTATCCGCACTTTCTATATCCTCCTGCTGCTCTCTTCCTCTGTCTGCTCTTTCTTTTTCTCGGGTGTTTTCAATTTGCAATGCTCCGGTACCCCATCTTCCATGTTTCGCTCTACATTTCACACCCCAATCATCTCCATCATTGGTCCCGTTTGTATGTTGCTTAGCCGGACAACTGAAAAACTTGTAATCAGATTTTAATGACATTTGGTGGAAAATTGCACATGATGCAATTAGGTTATAGTATTATAGTGGAGGCGCCTCACCTCGTCTGTAATAATTAGTGCCTCTACTTAGAAGACTGAAGACTCTCAGTAAACAAGCCTCATCGTCTAAAATCTTCTGACTAAGTAAAATGATCCGATACTGTGCCACTTTACTTGGCATTACCACCCTATTTACATTTAAAACATTCAGAAGCTGCCCACTTATGATGAAATATAATGACACAGAAATGTCATACTTGCCTGATTGCTTGGAAATGGCAAATTAATAGATCATCTATCCAAAAAAGAAAGGCATCATTAAATGCAACTTATAGCCAGAACTGAATCTGAAAGACTAAAACCAGCCCTGAAATAAATGCAGCCAACTGTTCTGCAGAGTGTCCCTTGTGGGTGGATGGCAACAACAACAACAACCCTACATTTTGCTGCAGGGGGCTCAACTTATTTTAGCTGATCCTAAGACAGCTCTCGCTGGCAGCGGCCCATGACTATGATACTCTCTGACAGAACAGTAGCTGCTCCCAGGACTGTGGCAGTCAGTGCTGTTACTGAAAGGAACCAGCGAAGTCCAGTTTTGACCAATAATAAGAGATAGAAGGGGAGTGAGAGAGAGCAGCTGATTAGTCAGGACTGTTCTTGCCCTCTGTCAGTCTTTTCTTTTCCCCTGTGCGTCCATCTGATGGTAGTGCCAGTTGTGTGTGCTGGGCAGGGCTGGCACAGAGCGTTACAAATGAGCAGAACATCATTTGAAAGCGTTAACAAAATGGAGCTGAAGATCAATGGTCAAGGTCTATTGTGCACCTAAGTGGTTACCCTCCATATGCATCAGGACAGAAAGCTCAGGTATTGAGTTGGGCTGCATTTGCAACCACTTGATCCATCACAGTATTAAGTTGCACCATACTCACACAGCGTGCACCGTCCTAATGCTTTTGAAACCTTGTCTTTGCTCAAACATACTGACCGAAACGGAGGCAAAAACACCACACCTGGCAAGCGTTTCCATCTCAAGTGCTCGCGAAAGTGCTTAATACAGCTGTGCGTGCATGCATTCGGATTCTCCAATTATCCACTTGTGCATATCCAGTGAAAAGTAAACTGCAGAGTCATTCTGGTATCGCGTTCATTTCTGTCCCGAGGGAAGACAGGGAAGTAGAGGCGTCTCGAGAGACAAGCCAGAGAGTAGAGCAGTATTTACTCAGGAGTGTGTGTGTGTGTTCTTGTACCCAAGCTATTTGCCTACTCAAAAGGCCTTCAATAGAGCCTTTATTACTCCCTCAATGATGCACACTGATGTCCTAAAAACGCTCCATGATACAGTAGTGTGCCTTCACGCCTGTGGAGGGCTCACTTAAAATCAGTTCAGACCTTTTCTCCAGACACCAGTTAGTTGAAAACTGCAACATGATGGTGCAATATTTTAACCAACTAACCTTAAAAACGAGTTGTGTTAGATTTGTAGTTTCAAGTAATTTGAGGGACGAGACAGTAGTTATTTCTGACTACAAACACTTCTCGCTGGTGTGCTGGAGCTGCTAGTCGTGGTTGTTACTAGATCAACTACTTGCTCGAGGTGTCACCTTCCTGTGAAACCCGAAGTCATCGACACCTCTGAACTATGACAGCTGAGCTTTTACGGTGTGGCGACGACCCCGCTGCTCCCTTTTTCGCAGACTACAGTCAAAAAAGGGGACTGATGTCAGAGATGGGGATGAGGATTTGTTTGTTTTAGACTCTTGACCCCTCCAGTTTTGCTTTCCACCGTTTCCTTCCATTCCCCAACACAGCATGATAGAGCTTGTACAATACTACTCTGCATATAGGCTTTCCTTCAACATAGTCAGCTCCGAAAACTGATAACACCCTGCTAGCTCTTGTTGTTAGACATCTCTCGGAGAGGGCTGAGGCTGCCCTGGGCCTGTTCAACGCAGCCTTGCTCTCTGCGGCTGAACAGTCCAGCAAGTCATGCAAGCACGCAACCGTCTCTGCACATCAGCGTCCCACGGGAGAGAGAGAGAGGGAGAGCGAGAGAGAAAGAGAGGGAGAGAAAGAGAGAAAAAGAGAGAATTAAAAAGGGAGAAGGAGACAGATAGAGAGAAAGTGAGAGAAAGCCGAGGCAGGGAGTGAAAGACAGAGTGAGTTGGAGGGCTGAAAGTGACTAAGATGCCCTTTCTGGGGAGTAAACAAACCAACTAGCCTTCTTGTCATCCAGCCAATCCCTCAGCACGGCAGCCCATCATTGTAGAATAGCCAGAAGCATGCGGCTGAGCCCAAGAGCAGGCCCCAGCTCCATTAAAGCAGGGCAGAGTTGATCTTAGCTTCAATTGGAAACTGAGGCACGTGAACCAATGATGAGAGAAAAATGTATCTCTGTATGATTGATTGCAATTCAATAGAAATTCCCTACAATAAATACTGAATAAATATTTGTTGTTGAACCAACTGTATGGCATCGTTTGAGGTGTATTTTCCCCCTTAAATTGAGGTGGGCAATCTGATGTGTCAGTGTCTGCAATTCTCACAGAGTTGAGTCAGAATGCGATGGTTGTCAATTTTTCTGTGACACCAAAAGAACATTAGAAGCTTCGCAAACAAGGCACAGTACTACTTATTGCAGGATGACTAGGTTCATATTTATGAAAAACCCTTTTTGGCTCTAGTGAAGGCAGAAAAGCTCAGAACTCTATAGAAGGTTTGGGACGGTTTGATCAACAGATTAACTCCCGTATTGAAACTTTAAACAGTTTATGAATAAATGATGCACCAAACGCCATCAGTCAAAAGGAAGTCACTTTTGCAAAGCAATCAATGTGAGCCACGGGTGTCATTTTTCTCAGGGGTGGTCGCTGTGGTGAGCCGATGCGTGTTGAGAGACTGGGCTAGCTGCCACCCACAACACAAGGCAAATTTGTTAAACTACATTGTCACTTAAGGTTCGGCTGGCTCACGTGGCCTTAAAGCGTTTTGGCCCAGGCTGCCTTGGGTGTGTAGTCGGAAAGCAACTTCAGTGCCAAGCACAATAAATTCATTCTTAATAGAGCGGGGTTCTCACTGTGGGCTTCGACACATGAAGAGCCAACAGAAGACATTTTCACTGCAACAGTAACACGCTAGTAAAGAGCTCACTCACTCTCTCACTCTCACTGAGACCTTCTGCTAAGCTGACACTGCCCTCAGGTCGGCCCTCACAGCAGAACAGTGTACCAGAGAAACACTGCGGCTGATTGTAATGCTAGAAATAAAAGACAGCAAAGTCAGAATCCGTCCCAGTCTAGACTACGCAACACGGTGACAGCGTCGGTTAGTTTCTATTCTCGAGCAGGTGACTGCTTTGAGATGATGTCTGCTCATCTGTCACAGCCTATTATCAGCATCGCATCTGCGGTGCGAGCAGCGGAAACAGCCACCTGGGCTGAAACTCTGTGCAATAGTGTGCGTGTGCGTGTGCATGTGTGTGTGTGTGTGTGTGTGTGCGTGTGTAGAAGGAAATAAGTTCAGTGGGGTTGCATGAGGACAGCAGTCTGCAAAATCCCCATTGGGAACATCTACATATGCAGAAAGAGCAAGTCAGAAGCATGAAAGGAATATTACTCCGACACGCACTCGGAATAAAACTACAACCCCCTCCACCCAAAACGCTACCACATACAGTCTCATGCTTGGGTTCAGGAACGCGTGTAGAGATCGGCTCATATGCAAATAAAAAGGGATTTCTGAGACGGACATATTGACATTTCTATAGGAAGATTTAAAAGACATCATTTCTTTAGACCATTTCACTGAAATATGGTTGCTATGAATCTGCTTGGGTAGAGCCACTGTACTTCCTGTCAGTGTTTTTCACCACTGCAAATTGACAAGGTTGAAACACAGGAGGATGTTGCGTAATGTTATTATACTACAGTGGTACTGTATGTATTGGCATACCAGTTATTTTAATATCTCATCTTTGTACCCGACAATTACCTTTTTCCCCCCACTGGAGTTTGGTATGTTGAGTGCCACTAAATACTACAATACCCTTGAGCCTGATCAGCTGTTGTTATGAAGAGGAGGCCAGCCGGACACATCAGAGTTCACATGCATATTCAGAACACTTTGCTGCTTCAACCAGGAACAAAATCCTGCATTATAATAGCTCAATAGATAGCAAATTGATCCCAAAACCAAAAGTAAAAAAATTATATGCAGCTACTATTCTCTCAAAAACTAACGGAAAAGAATCGTTGAGCATTTAGATGGTTTAGTTTGAAACTGAGGAATAGTCTCTATAATCCATCTGATGCTCCCTTCATGTTTTTAAACAAAAATACACAACCATGCCATACTCATATTTACATGGAAGCTGTGTAACTGCTGGGTGCATGAGAGTTTTGACACTTACAAACAGGTTCATAGGCCACAAAACGGTTGCACTACCACAAACAATGTGCAATGACACCAGTAAATAGTTACTGTTAGACAACACACATCTTTTTTGGGTGGGTGGGATGTCAGGACCTTATTTTGGAGGTTAAACCCAAACCAAACCTCTCAAATATATCAGTGTTTGATGTTGCCAAAATCGCCTCTATAGAAAAGTGCAAAATTGTGTACAAAAAAATAAGAATCTGATTCCTAGACGGCCCTAGTCATACTTAGTTCTTTGTACAAGATCGTCTTCTCAAATACGAGAACCCGACCAAAAGAAACATCATGCCTAAATGCGTTACGGACAAAATGAGAGGATACAACAAGCAAGCCCTTTGTTATTGGAATCTTTCGGCTATATTACTTGCATTACTGGAACGATGCATGATAGTGATACGCTGCCTATACAGCATTAAGTCACAGGTGATGCCGTGCGAGCTAACTGTACATTAAATCTGACTCTTGCTCAGGTCAGGGAGTCTAAAGCGGCACTCCACTTAGCTGCTGTAGTTTCCATTCTCTCGCTCTTCGTTCAGCATTACCAATCCATCACTCAAAAGCAAGGGGGATTAAACATCTGTCAAAGCCTGCCCATTTCGCCCAGCAGGAAAAGGCACATTTAGGCGTCTCGCATCTCTCCAGTGATTTTAACATCCTGCCTGACTCTGAATCGGGGCGGATGAGGACATTCGGCTTTGAAATAATGCACTCTGTCCACGATGAATACACAGATATACTGAACGTAGTTCTCGAACACATTTTTGCTTACATTTTTAAAAAAAGGCAAGCGCATGTGTGACACACACCAACACTAAGGTGTATTTTGTAGCCTCCTGCTGAAAGCCCTCAAAAAAATCTGTTCTTGTAAATTTGTCACCCATCGTAAGCCCTCGTATCATTTTCTCTATACCTCCTTCACTCAATCTATCCACCATTAGTATGCCGTCATTTGCTAGACCTCCATTTGATTCCCTGTGGAGCTTCATCCTTCCTATCAACTACTCCACCCCTCCCCCCCCCGCCCATCCCCACCCAATTTCCTCTATTTTTCTCCCTAATCAACCATTCCATCAAGAGCATTCATATCCACTTCCTCCATCGGTCAAAAACCTGCCTTCTCCCATTCCTCCATCCCTTTAGATCACCTCGCCTTTCCCTCATCAGTCTCTCCTCTTTCATTCATCACGCCTTCCTTTCTCCCTCTTCATGTGCACATTTCTCCCCAAAATCAGCTGCTTTCACCACCCGATCGCTCTTTCTTCCATCATCCTAAAGCTCTCTCTCTCTCTCTCTTCACTTCCCTCTCCTCACTTCCTCCCTCCGTCGGTCCCGGCTGTGGCGTCCTTCACCCTGGGTCTGAATTCAGAGTGATTACATGCTTGGTTAACTCATTCATGGACTCCACTCTGTCAGTGACGCACGTTGGACGCATGCCCGTTCGCTTCCTATGCATTCAGCTCACATACACACCTTACCTGCATTATAAACAGTAGCCAACGTGCAGCTTTAACATGAAGGTAAACACAAATTCTCAGCATGGAGAAACACCATCAGTCTTGATCGAGGGCATTACATCTAAATAGACACTTTGTTGATACCCTACTACCTCCTAAATATATGACTCAGTTTATAGAATATAGAACATGACAGAAAGACTTATTAAAAGAGTTTCACTCCACAAAAATAGATTTAACATCTTATTTGAAGATGTGAATTAATACCAATTATATTTAGTAACCTCCATGATAATCCTGACTGGCAGGCAGTGGCCTTATATTTAACTCCTACTGTACGTGGTTCTTTACTTTCCTCACCTCCTCTAACACCAACACAGAACTGGGTGTTGCTTTTGAATTCCTAACAGATCACTGAGCAAACTAGTTTAGGTCAGACAGCAACCAACTGTTTGGGTGAAAAAGCATCATTATGTCATGCGAGTGACAGAAGGGAAAAGGGAAGCGGAGGTGAGGACCTATAAATGACATTTACAACAGAGAACTGATGCAACTTGAGACAAGTCAAGGTAAGAACAGTCAACCAAAACCAGGAAAACTAGTGTCAGAAGAGAAAAAAACTTGAGAAAAATCAAAAAGAAAGCTTTCAGGGAAGAACAACACCTCTACCAGAACTGCACAATTCCTTTAGTTACAACTGCTTGATGTTAAGGTTAAGATTACGCCAGTCTATGTGAAATAGGCCATGCCTAGAAATACCAACAACACATGATAACTTTTCTCAAGGTCATCCAAATTTACTGTCTACCAAGATTGGATGAAAATTATGGCCAAAACAGACTATTGTAAAAATGGTGGAAAATGTGTGTTGGCCAAATATGAGAGAGACAAGATAGATGAATAAAATAAAATGATTTTTGCTCATACACCTCACAGTTCAGGAGTTATGACTGAGAATGTTAACGGTTTTATAAGTGGCAATGAGTTGGTGTCTTCCGCACTCCTACTTATCTTCGCCGACTACCTAACGTCCTACCAAATTTCATTGAAGTATTTTATTTGAACAATTTTCTCAGATATCCTGCTAACTAATTGACAGACAGACAGGCCAGAGGTGTTAGTAAACACCAGTACTCTGGTTGGGGGTATAGAGGGACTGTATCCTTATCTCTCAGCCAAAATGTTATAACGTGGAGAAGAAACACCCCTGATAACATGTCTCCACCCTTCCTCTGCCCTGATCTGCTCACAAAGTGCATCAACCAACCAGCCAGCCAACCTGATAACCAGTCAGCGAAAAGAAAAATCTGACAGCGACACACCTTACCGTGCAAGTCAAAACCAAGACCTGATGTTTTCCTTTTTGGAAAGATGCCTGATCCCACAGTGCTTCACATTTACCTATGTTCATAAAAATGTGTTGATATAGAGTTTAAAAAAAACACACCTTGGGCTGAGATTTCATCAAGTCCCTCCTTTACTTACAGGCAAATATGACTTAGATTCTGACCAGACAATCTAGTGCCTTTACGTTTGCATAGCAAATACTTAAATAAATGCAAGATAACATATCGGAGTTCTTCGATAGCAGACTGGGCTGGTCACTGATGTCACAGGTTAATCCTGAATACAAGGATCGTGGCCGGACATCTGGCTGGGCAGCAGGTGTCAGCCTGAGACAGGTGTATCTGATCCAGCAGGACAGACCACCAGATCTCACCCAAACCCATGACTCCAGCCAGCATCATCAACTTCTGCCAGGTGCCACCTGCACCGTCAGGGCAAACCATACACCTTAATAAACAACTGAAACTGTGCACCTCGTCCCAGGCTATTGTGTTTCAGTGGAACGATTCACTGCCATCAACCAACATTTATTTAGATTTCTCCAAGGCACCCATCTCACATGTATGGGAGCTGTATCCTCCATCAATGAGCTCGGTGACACCCTGCTGTGTGCACATTAGGTAACGTTAAGCTAGCATGACTGCTAGCGGTCGGTCCCGTGCACCTTGCACAGGAAATTAACTAAAACCGGGCATAGCCGCGTTAGCAAGACTGACAGGCTGCTAACGTTAGCCCATTTGCTGAGTTAATCATTCCTATAAATAGGCTCCCTGTACAGCAAACTGCCGTCTACAGAGATGTTCTCACAACCTAATCTGGGCACTGCCACCGTTGGCGAGATAGCTGCAGGCCCAAAAATACCGCCTGGCCCGGGGTAACAGGAGGCTGGTTCACCGTTAGGGACCGTTGCCAGCTTTGCTACCAAGCTAGCATCGCAGAGCTAAGCTAAGCTAGGCAACATGCTACCCGCTTGTGGCCATATTAATGTGTTAAAGTGGAAATGTATCAGTATTGAACACGACAGTGCACCTGTCTAGTGCCGACTGTGGTGGTGTCAGCTACTGTGCGGTGGATTTGCAGGCAGCATCAGAAAGACTGCGCAGTTGACCTGACAGAGGAGAGTAAAGCTGGCTAGGCACGTTAGCTGTCTGTACTCACCCCATTAACCAATCCATGGCGCTGTTTGTAGCTAGCTTAGCTAACGTTAGCTGGCAGGGGATGAATCCACCAGGAGCTGGAGGCGAACCCCTAGTTTATCCAGCCACCACCCTCGCTGCCCTGGCTGCCTGGCCCCCGAGTCCCGTCGCTCTCCCCGGGGCCCGTGTCCCTCCCAGCTGCTGGATCCTGGCCGGTCAAACACAAACGCCGTTAAACTTTGAGCGATTGTCCTTGTTTTGATCCTCAGCTGGCTCGGATCATGAAGTGGCAGTAACACAGTCAGATCAGTCTGTTAGCTGGTAGCGGGAGTGCAGCATTGAGTGACTTTGAGCACGAAGGCGAGCGGAGGAGAGCGGGGCAGCGGTGTGGGTCTGCCTGGTGTCCGGTGTGCAGTGGCGCCGTGTGAGGCTTGTCTGTTCGGGATGCCGCTGGTCAACTCGGTAACCTCTGTCATGAAGCCTTGTATGGCTACCGTGCTAGCTGACAGCCTGAACCTCCACTTGAGCTGCTGCCTTCTGAGCGAAGTCTAAATCGGAGTCCGGAAGTAAACACAGACCCGACCCACTCTGTCTCTCCTGTGCGTAAAATGCGTGTCACACAGGGCTGTATGAACATGGATGTAATGGAATATGTAGTGGGCACTTTAGAAATGGGTAATGTCATGTTGTTACTTTAGATAATTGTTAACATCTACCACTAAAGATTTATACGCTTTAATCGGAACATGATCATCTTATTCTAGGGCAGTGGTGCACAACCTCGTGGTAATGAACCCCAAAGGATCCCAAAGATATAAGGGATCACTGCAGGGATGAATTAAAACATCAGAAAAATACAGTAGAAGTCAATTGAGACAAATCAGAGAAGGAGAAAACACTGCTGACCACAACATTCATAAGTAGATATCGTATCCTTTTCCACACATCTCATGTGTGGAGATGCACCATGTGTTTAAAGCATATACCTACTATATAAAATGACTGGCTCTGCCAGAGATAGAAATTACGTCTGTGCATGTCAATCAAAATATAATTGATAGAAATGTTATTTAACCAGGGCTTGACTTACTAGGCTATGTAGGCAACTGTTTTGGTAATTTGGTAAACATGTTCTGCATTATCAGCTACAACAATGAGCTTAATTATTTTAGTTTATATTGTGCTCACATGATGCACATCTTATAATAAAGTTGTAATCAGTCTCTTCATTGCCACAAACTAAATGATACAGCAATGGCTTGGGGTTTGGTAGTATTACTCCAGTTTAGGAGTACTGATAGGTTTCAGGTTCTGTGGGCATTGAATGCTGCCATGTACAGTGTGCCATAATGAGAATTTGAGATGACACAATGCACTCTGTGGTAGGTTAGGATTCAGCACGTTTTGCACAAAGGCCAACCAGTATATCTGTCCATGTCTTTTCCTTTAGTGAGCCTCCTGTAGTTTTCATCATTATAACATATGGAATAGATCAAACCCTCCAAATTAAACCAAGATAAATGTCATTGGAGGCCATAAATCTCAACAGGAAGGCATTCGTGTGCACTGACCCCTCACTGTGAACCTGTGCAGGCAGGGCCGTTACAGTAATGACCCATGTATCACTGGCTAAATTATTATATACTATCAGCTACACTGCTCTGCTTGTTCTAAGACTGTCCAGTAGCAGAAGGGAGTGTTTTTTATGTGCTCACCCACTTTAAAGTCTTTAGGTAACTGACAACTTGCGTGCCATTCAACACTTCATTAAGTCAGGTAGGATGACATTTGATCAGCTAGTATAGATTAAAATTTCAGTGATCCAAAGAGCTGACACTTGTTTTGCCTCACTGGTCCCGCTGTTTTCATGCCACTTTATCAGCCTCTCTGTATACTGACAAATAGTTTGGAAACAGTTAAGGAATTGATCAACAGAAATTTGATAACTGAGTCATTTTTTACAAGTTATTTAGGCTACCGAGCAAAACAGTGCTGGTTTCAGTTGATCAAAAGTGAAGGATTGCTGCTTTTCTCTTCTTCTTTTTTTTTTAATGGTAAAATGTTTAAGTTTTGGACTGTTGGTTGAACAAAACAAGGCATTGGAAAACACATTGAGCACTGAGAAATTGTGATGGGCATTTAGAAAAAATATCCCCATTTACTTACGAAGCTGAGTCGGAAACATAATTGATGGATTAGTCAATATTGAAATTAATTGATAGTCACAGAGAAGTATGATTTATTTCTGTATTCTGGGTTTTTATCATTTGACTTTTTTTTCTTTTTATTTCAATTTTTTCTATTTTTGTACAGTAATATATGTAATCTTATAATTCATCATGTACTCCTGCCTTAACCTTAACCATGTATAGCTTTGAATAGCTCTTTCCCTTCTTCCATTCCCTTTTCTCTTTCACCCATTTCCCCCTTTAGGAAAACCATCAATCAGACAGATGCAGTTTGCAAAAGATGTGATCAATATGTACTTTGCCCTGCAAAAATGACTGGTCTCCTCTCTTCCTGTCGGCCTCTCTCTGAGAGACCATTAACGCGAGACGTATGGTCGTCATCAAGTACTGACACTCCTCCTTTCCTTCTTCTTCTGCTGTCTCCCCCTCTCCTCCCTAGTTCCTCCTCCATTCCTCCACTCAGCATCCTCGGGCTTCTATAAATAACGGTAGCACACAGGTGACAGAGAGGGCATTCAGAATAGGAGCCCTGTTAACAGGAGGCAGAGCCACATGATTGGCTCGATGACACTCCAGCGCCCCGCTGGCCTCCAATCAGTTCACTGAGAGGCGGAGTTACAACGGTGATTGACAGGAAGCTGGTGGAAAATTCAAACCTGATGTAGTGCTGTTAACAGCCACGCGGGGGCGGTGTGGGATATTTGTTGACTCCAGGCCTGTGCAGACAGAGCGCTGCATTTAGTTTCACAGTTTTCTAATACAGTTATGTTTAAATACTATAGGACTCAGCTGGTCCAGATTCTGTGGCAGAAGTTGTCTTCCACCCAGGGACAAAATGGAGAGATTCCCTGTTTAGAAATGACACTCTTTCTTTCCTGATACTGTCCGATACCAGTCAGTACCACACAGGGTTCATGGATTTTAAAAGCAAAAAGATTGGTGTCAGATCAGAGTTTAGGGATCATTCCTTATGCGAGTAAGGAATGAGACCATAACATGACAATCTCTAGGGGTTGGTTCATCCAAATAAAAACAACATATGTTTTGTTTAGTATGTGCAGCACATGCAAGGTTAAAGAAAGGCTTGAAATGATCAAGCAATCATTAGAAATAGAAATAGACTGCCGTTGACAGTATCAGATTTTTGTTGTCTTTTTACCTCAGGTTAAATTCGACCTGGCAAACATTCAGATATTTCTGCCCCCTTATAGTACAAAGGAGGTGAATGGAATTTCATTTGTGGGTGTTGAAGCATCTATAACAAATGTGTATTAATTAAGTTATTATTATTATTATTTGTCTTTAATCATTGTTATCCACAGAATTTTTTGTAAACGGTTTCCATCAGAACTACCTTCTACATAAGAGACAATGCCTTATGAAAATCCCTACGAAAACTGATTACAATGTTTTCTGGGATTACTGTGGTGGAAGCAGACATCTCAGGGACTGATATCTTAAAATCTGAGCAAATGAAAACAAAATGATTTGCATGGCAGAAAAAAATATGTTTTCATTACTGAACCAACATATTTAATAAGTAAGTGTTCTTCTCGTGCCTTTTGACATTATCTTTAATATGGAAAAGAAGTATGGCAATACCATGTTTTGTTATTTTTGAAAAATATGCTTCACGATTAAAAAAAAACATTTCAAACAAAGAAAAGAAAGTTCAGCATCGCCACTGAAAACAATCCAATTTATTGTACCTGCATCACTAGTCTCTGTGCCTTGCTCATGAGCAGCTTGTAGGCTCTATGGCTCTTTACCAATGCACATTAGAAGCTATTGTCTCCTATTTTTTCCACAGAAGACATTTCAACAAATCACAGAAAAGCACATGTGTAAATAATGAGATGAATGACGACTGAATTCCATTTAGTTGCTTCAGTTTCAGGGTCCTGAGTGCATGCTGGCTCACTGCCGCAGTTTACGGGGAATAGAACAGAGCCATTGTTACGGCCTAGTGCTGTTAGCAGTTACAGTCTCCTCTCAGTTAACACTCCCATTGCCAAATTCATAACAGCATTGCAGCATGACTACGCTGACCTCTGCTCAGTCTGCAATGACCTAAGATGAGTCCAGTGAACTGCGTTTACCTCTCCCAAGGACACGCCCTGCAAGGTGTTTTCAGAGGGTCGGCTGGTGCCAGAGAAGTGCTCTGTGGGAAAATGAGCCGGGCTCTGGTCAGGTGCTCGTCTGAGTTATCCAAGGTCACTTCCTGAAAACTATCCACCCGTCAATACTGAGCCATCCAGGGGTCGATATGTTCCCATTCCACATCATCACAGTCGGTACGTCAGTCCGTCCTGTACCCTATCTGAGAGATATATTCAATAAAAGCAACTCTACAACAATCTAACAGCCCTCCAGTAGATACGATCGTTGTCAAACTTATTATATTCAAATTTAGGTGAGACTGATTGTTGCTTAAGTTTGACAGTGTTTGTGTGTATGGATTGCATATTATATACTTAACCTTACGTACACCTTACAGTATGATTGCAATGCATTACAATAAGCCTTTTTCAAAAAACTTAATCCCATCTAAGTGTCCCAATGAGATACATCAAGGAGCCAATACGCACGACACCAGTGGCTTTGAACTGCAACATCTGAATTAAGTCGTCCTCAACAGTATTATTAATAACACCTGTGCTTTTCCTGCTATGACATACTAAAATGCCAAATGTTGACTCATAGCCGAGGTGATTTGATTTGTTTTGTTGTAATGATAACAGTCACTGTTGTAGGAACTTGCAGTGAAAGCCGGTCTGACTTTGTAGAAGCGCACAGGTGCTGCTAATGACATTAACGACTGCTGCGCTCCATTCAAGTCCACGCGAGCCCTCGTTCATCGTATTATTTACACCTGTGCACCTGTTCCTACTAATGTCAGAACGTCTCCTTCGAAAAAACTCCATAGAACAGTTATCTGTGCGCACACACACACACACACAGACACACACACACACACACACAGACACACACACACACACACACACACACACACACACACACACAGACACACACACCACATACCGATAGATCGGCTCAGTGCTGCCAGGGTGAATGAGGTACTGGCTGCCTGCCCCATGACTGATATAATTTATTCATAGCTGGCAACGGTAACTCAAAAAGCCATTAGGAGGCATTAAAATAGAGACACCTCACATTACTCTTGCATGAATAATACATGTTTAATAGATGCAATGAGGAGTGTGTACGCATGTGTGTCCGGGTGTTGACATACATTTCACAGATGCAACATTTGTTTTGTAGCTTTTAAAGGACTTTTTCTTTTAGCTTTTTTCTTTTTTTTTTTCATGTCCTCAGAAAACTGAAAGCATGTTTTGATTGGAAGTGTTTGATTCCGAAATCAAACGGCAGAAAATACTCAAGATCAAAGCATTAGCTTAATAAGTGTGAGAATATGATAATAATTAACTCCCAATTAGATATTATGTCCGTTCAAAAATATAACACAAGTGCATTAGGCTAAGTAGCTCCATGCACACAGGCAGATTTGTGTGTGTGTGTGTTTGTGTGTGTGTCATAGACATGTTTACTGTTAGCAGTCTGATCTCATAACTGATGGATTCATTTACAGTTCTTCAATGATGATCACATAATATAAGGTACTGATAATGGCCACTTGGATGACTGTGTTTCATATTGTCGGCACCGCCAAGTCTGTGTCGATTCAGCATATAATGTGTGTGTGTGTGTGTTTGTTCCTGCGCTTGTGTCATTGCTGGCTCCACACTGACGGCTGATGTCTTGGCGTATGAGTCAGGTTCAGCCACATTACTCATGTCTGCGGACCTACCTGGCTCCAGCGCTCCCATCCTAGTGAGGAGGCGAGAGGTGGGAGGAGACAAAGGGTGGCTTTGAAACTTCAGTGTGGTAAGAAATATAGGAAGCTTCTGGAAAGAAGGAGAGAGAAGAGATGCAACAGATTTAAGAAAAGAAGAGAAGTAAAACTAGAAGGATTGATAGACCAAAGTTATTGAGTCACCTTTACAAAAAGGGAAGTACAGGAGAAATGGTGCATGCACAGTCTTGCCTCCAGTGCATCAAACACAAACCAACTACAGTATAGTCTATGTTACAGTCAAAGCATCCTGTTTTATTGCAGTACAGTTTCCATGCACACAGTCATACAGCCCCCCTCTTTCTGTTTCAAGCAAATCAGACATGAAGTCATTTTCTGCCAGAAGCAACTCAACAGAAATAGCTTGCATGTGGCTCTGAGGTCATGGGCAGAGAGAGGAGGAATGATAACAGAGCGGCAGCCACAGACACTGTGTGTCAGCAGCAAGCGGTCTGCAGTGTGTGAGATTTAGTCTTTGTCTCAGCAACATACAAGTCATCATGTGTGTGTGCTCCTCAAACCAGTCCTCCTCAAACATCAGACCCAATTATGGACCGGTGTTTACAGTGGAAATGGAATTTTTGTTTTCCAAATAGGTCTGTTTTGAGGCATTATACATAAGAAAGAAAACAACACAGAGCAAACAACAGAATGACATAAAATGGTATTCACAATGTATATGCATACCTAAAATAAAAATATATATATACTGTATATAATGTTTTTTGGATACAATTGTTTACGGATCAACACGTTCAGACACTACAGTCTTCCTCAACCTCCTAGATGCCAAGTCTACACACAAAGCAACATCATTTGTGATGTTAAAGTGAGACATAAGCTGTTGAAATGTGGTTTATTGTCACAACATATATATATATATATATATATATATATATATATATATATATATATATTTAAAAAAATGTTTTATTAGTTTGTGGACGCTTTATGTCCTCAAAATTGGAATCACACACAGTGTGTCCCAGAGGAACTAAAAACACTGAAGACGGGGCAGCCAGTCTTTAAATGGTTGTACTACAACCTGAAGGCAAACTATTAACACTTACGCATGTATCAAAGCCAAACCTGTAATTAGTCTAGTTTTCATACTGCCGTTAATCAGAGAGATGAGGCAGTGTCTGACCTTGTGTCAGCAGCGCCACTTCCACCTGAACTTCTTCTTCAGTGGTGGTCCGGGATGTGGTTTTGGAGGTGCAGACGCTGAGATATGGGATATGCTATGTGTTGCTGACTACAGAGGCAGGAACAGTGTGTGTGTGTGTGTGTGTGCGTGTGTGTGTGTTGACGCATTGACAGGGCTTGGACCTGGGCAGAGAGTGCTGATGGGGCTGATGCTGGGAGAGAGAGAGAGAGTTGCAGTTTGTTCCACCATTAGAAAGACATAGACATATGTCAGCACCACCTGCTGCTTTAGTCAGCACTTTGAACATGCGTACACACACACACACACACACACACATGCACACGAACACTCATTGACAGTGAAGAGGTGCTGCCTCACTGTTACATACAGCACACAGAGAGGAAATGAAGATACGTTCTCTTTTTTTTTCTTTTTGTCCATTCATGTAGTTTCGTTGCTGCGAACAGAAGCTAAGCAAACTGATGAACATTCAATCTGCTGCCGCTGGCTCGACTGGTGGAACAAAAGTATCGATCGCCTCTCACCTTCCTGTCAGGGGACACGCTGAAGCTGCCGAGTTTGACCTGGAGCCAGCAGTAGGTGGCAGCAGTCAGTTACACAACACCTGTCTGAGTAATCAGAATCTCTCTACTTTCTTGGTGTCTGTGCACAAATCAAGCCACTTTATACTCAAATCGCCTCCATATGTTGAGGTTATATTGAACCTCAAATCAACCAGATGAAGCCCTGATTATTACTTAAACCCGTTTCTCTGAGCACATTTGTTGTTGTTCATATTAAGGCTCCAGAGAGCACAGTGTGCCCCTCGCAGCCTTTCTTTGTTTTCCAGTCTAGACACCCCCTCTTGTCTCGCTGTAAGACTGCGGTGTGTAATACGCAGGTGGCCATGACAACACTAACTGCATTAAGTTAGATTACCTGAGGCCTGCTGAGCCTCAGAGCCAGCCAGGGCTTCCTCCTCACCACAGGCCTCTCTCTCTCTCACACACACACACACACACACACACACACACACACACATACACACACACACACAGACACACACACACACACGGAGGCACACTTGTCTGCTGCTGCTGCTGCAGAAAATGCACTAATGACCTGCCTGCCTTCATTTATTCAGCTCATTTCACTGCGGTGAGTTGTAACTCATGGTGAATGAAGACGGACTCATGAATCGTGCTTATGACTGCACGATGGCAGCAGCAGGAAGAGAATATTGGACACATATGTTTGTACCAAGGCTGTTGTTGGCCTGGCACAAAGGAGAGGGGAACCACCGCAGGCTGCCCGGCCTCCCAGCTCACAGAGCTCAAGTTTTTTGACCTCTTGCGTGAGAGATAGATAGGAATGAGAGAGAGGATAGAGCCAGGGAGACGGACAGAGTGAAATAGTAGGACGAGCAGGCTGCCAGACTTCAGGGTTATATAAGGACAAGAGTTTTCCATGGAAAAAAAAACGCAAAAAATATGCTGTTTGGAGTCAGTCATCCTTGGTGACGCGTGGAAAAGTGTGGAATGCTGTGCTGACGCAACTTTCGAGCAGCAAAAGCGTGTACTGAGTTGGGATGAAAGTGGGTGGAAAGGGATAGAGAGGAAGAGAGAGTGGGCATGTTCTGTGAAACCTTGTGTGTCTGCGTGTGCACTTTGGATGTTTGAGCACAAGTGTGTGAGTGGAAAAGCAGAGAAAGAGAGAGAGTGCCGTAGCCTGCTGACGTAACACTTCCTAACTGTTTCCATATAGAAGGTCTGGCAGGCGCCAGGCAGCCCCTCAGCATGGATACGTCTGGTACCCATCAGGCAATGTGAGAGGGAGGATACACACTCACACACACACGCACGCTCGCACACATGCAACACACATTCATGCACACTCAAATGCGTCACACTTTCAGTTCAATTTAAATGAACGTCAATGGCGCAAGAAAACATGACCATTCATTCATTTATACAGAAATGCATCTACACATTCCAATTTTCCATGTGGAAACACACACATTCAAATACAGTTATGGAAACACTTGTACATGCATGCCACATCAATACACATGCATACTGTATGGACAAGCAGCAAACAGTACATTCATACAAACATGCACATGCAGATAGGTGACAAATTAAAGAAAAAACCCGACTAAAAGAACAGAGCGTAACGAATGCAGATTAGAACTGAAACAATGAATTGCTTAATTGAATTGTTGATCAACAAGGTTTTATTAACTCGATATAGGTCATTTCATATCTCTAAAACGATAAATAAATAAATAGCTTATATGAAATAACCACACCTGTGCGAATGATATACTTGATGAATGAAAAGTACTGAGAATTTTCTCATTTAATTAACTACTTTAGTGCAAAGTCTTCGACAGTGTAGAGAGAAATTATAGAGAAAATATAGAAAAATATAGCCTAGGCACTAAAGGGGAATGCAAATATGAATCAAAATCAGCTGATAAATGCATTGTACAGGACAGGTGGTAGACATTAAGGCCCATAATAATTTATACCTAAACATCTTGATCTCGGTTCGCTCCTGCTTCACTCCCACCTGCAAGGATCAGTTTGGAAGTTGTTTTTTTTTATATCGCGATATAGAAAAATGAATACCATATACATTTTTATATCGTTTTGACAAGATATATCATCATCATCATACCGCTCGGCACTAATAGGCAACTATTTCTATACATGATTCATTATTTTTTTCTTGCAAAGATACCAAACTTTTTATAGTTCCAGCTTCTCCAATGTGATGATTTTCTGCTTTTCTCTGTTTTGTATCATTGTACATTAAATATGTCTGGGTTTTGGACTGCTGGTTAGACAATTTGAACATTAACAGCATCACCTTGGGCTTGAGGAGATTGTTTTACAGACCATATGATTGATTGAGTAAATAATCAGCACGTGAATCGATAATGAAATAAGACATTTCACTTCTATCACCCATCTGTATATATACAGATGCATATATGCATCACATATTCATATACACACAAACGCATATACACTTACATGTGAACTTCTCGTATGCATGCATAGAAAATACACATGCAAATACTGTATATTGTACGTTGTCAATAAACGCACACGTAGACATGTATGCCACATCTAGACACACAGAGTGCTGCATAGAGTATTTTTGTAGACACGTAAAAGCTTCAAAAGTCATGAATGGGGTGTTTACTGACGTAGAACAAAACCTTAAAACCTTTTAAACTTTTCTGTTAACCACAGACCTTATTTCTGCCATCCAACCAAAAAACCCATTCAAAAAACCCTTTGACTTTGAGACGAGCGAACCGCAGGTGCTAAAACTCTACATCATGTCGGGGTTTTAGGACTCATTCCTGCAGCACTCTATTTGCATTTGTTCTGGCTTTAACCTTACCATATATATGTTTTAGTGAAGAATCATCATGTGAAGTAAAGAAGCAGTTAAGCTCAAACAACACAACAAAAGGGATAACGATTCAAAATTGCATCAGAAAGCTATTTCAGGCCAGTGAAGGAGTTTACAGTACATTGGCAACAAGAAACCTGCACGGAAGTGCAGACTTCAGCACAGCGGAGGGGAGTCTGTCGACTGGCAGGTTACCCGAGATACAGATCCATATAATATGAGCTGAGGGCACCTTGAAACACACACACACACACACACACACACACACACACACACACACA
>CALSCE010009442.1:17449196-17469069 GCA_943593645.1 Bovichtus variegatus | reverse complement strand
CACACACACACACACACACACACACACACACACACACACACACACAGAGTGTTTTTTTACAAATTCAGATGCAAGTAATGCCTGTAGACCTTTACATACAAGTATACAATTTCTCTGTCACACACAGACTAAATTATTGTCTACAAAGAGCACATGCATGCAGTAGATCCGGTTATACCACGTCATATTCCTCAATTTGCATACAATGAAAACCACATTTCATATCCGCAAATTATCTATGAATCATTCCCTCCACCTTTCATTTCCTTTCATGAACTAAAAATCCAATTTAACATAAATGTTACTCCTTCTTTGTGGTGCAGTGGCTTCTGTCTGAAACTACATACAGTATGTAAGTGTGTGTCTATGTCAAACAGTAGGTTCTTTAAAGCAAACAATGATTCATGCCATGACCTCATCAAAGCAAACACATGACATTTCCGGCTCTGTAGAAAAACCACCACCGGCTACAGCGTCTTTGTTTGGACTTGGCAAAAGGAAAAATGTGAATGAAACATTAAAAACAATTTCCCTGAGTTTGCCCTCTGGGTAATCTGGGAAACGATCCACACACTGAGTCATCAACTGAGTTCTTAGTTCTGCTGCTGCTGTCAAGACAGATGACACATGAACCCCCTCATGTTTTATCCTTCATTTTGAAGCGTTGCACCGCAGTTACTGGAAACGTCCAGAACAATACTATGATACAAACTGTACAGTGGTTTCCAAAGACATTACCAGTGGTTTTGCCCTGTGTCTCGCACTTAAAATAACAGGCAAGTTTATTGTTATACAATCTCCGAATGCTCGACCTTGATTCTTTAAAATGATACACACATTTCCCATCATGTATCATTACAGCCTTCCAAGGAAGATAAACAGCACATGGTGCGTCATAAGTGGAATTGATGGGGATCTTCCTCGTTGCCTAAACGCATTAGTGGGTCACGTGCAGTCTCCCCATGTGCTTGGCAGCAGGGGACTCAGCCAATCCTACCAATTAAGATCACAGAGAAGATCACAGACCCATCACCTGGCTCTCTATAGTGCTTATACCAAACAACAATAATTGGGCTAATGTTCATTATCATGACTAATATGTTGGCATCACAACAGTTGCAGACATAGTGTAATTACAGGTGTGGGACTTTACGGTAAACAATAGCGCAGATAATTAACTCTCTAAGTGACATGATACAACCGATATGAGACACAGACCATAAGAGTATGACTGCAACTAACAATCATCTTTATTATCTGTTAATCTGTTGATTTTTTTTTTTTCTATTTATGAGAAACTTTCTTAAAGCGCCATGGATCACAACTTAGCTCAGCTAGTGCTCAGTTAAAATTGCATGTTTGATCAAACCAGCAGTATAGAAAGTCAAAAGTATTCACTTTACTATTTGACAAAACATTGCAAATCATAACTTTTGAAGAGCTTGCAAAATAATGTTTTTTCTCGATAATTTATCAAAATGGTTATTTGCTTTTTTCATTTTTTTCTTCTGTCAATCTGCTTGTTGAATCATTGCCTAATTGTTTTAAAGCTACATCAGTGTCATTGATTCAACACCCTTAGTTTTTTTATTTTATTATTATTGGCAAAGAAGATCAGCTCCCAACTAGGAAAAAGGGGTGCATCGATCCGATTCTTTCCTACGCAGTGCTTATTCTAGTATTGGGCCGTTTCCCGATTTGATACACATCGTCTCTTTTTCCCAAATTCAAAATCTGTATGCTCATTGTTTTTAGAGTGTGTCAGCGGAAGCACAAAATAGGACGGTAAGGTTTTTGGTCACATCTGGCTTTTACCACAATCCACCGTCACTATGCCGATCTAGCTGATTTTTTTGTTTACATAAAACATGCTGAATCACAGCCAAATGTATGGCTTTATTTGTGTCCACTCGCACAAAAACTATAAAACTAAGACTTGAAACATGCTTGTGATTATAATTATATACCGCATCCCAGCATGTGACAGCTTGGAAGGGTAACGTCTGTCTCTATGAGTAGGCTGCTGTACTTTCTCTACTACTCTGCGACCCATTCATCAGAGGCCTAGCCTCCATGCCTACATACGGGAGGAAAGGGTGCTTCCCCGGGCTGGCTGCTGGTAGTGAAAACCTCTGGTCCATCTGTCAGGCCTGCACGGCCGGCTGTCCCCGTCACAGCAACAGGGATTAGCCAGGCTTAAGCCAAGAAACCAGCCGCCTGCCCTCCAGCCTGTCAGAAAAGGCACGAGGAGGAAGCCCCAGTCCTGACTAAGCCTGTGCCGTCCCTCTCCCAGCAGAGGTCCACCACCACCTACCCTACTGTATCAGCTCTCTCTGCCCTACATTAATAGGGAGCATTAATAAAGAGGTTATGAAGGGATGGGAAGTGAATGGGAGAAGAAAGAGGACACCATTTTGATTGCTGCTGCGCTGGTCATGGATGTTCATTCAGCTCAGTTAACTGAAGCGTTGGGAGCTTCTATGAAAGAGGGTGAGTGCAGCGCCTTGGGGGATGCAGGCTATTAGTGCTCAATGGGATGTGAGGCGGGAGGCAGCCAGCGAGGAGGCGGAGGCAGCAGCCCAACCATGAATACCCTCAGTGCTGCTCTCCCGCTTCCTGCATTCACTTCCCCAACAAAGAGCCACAATGGTGTCCTTTGCTGTCTTGGCTGGTTGAGGCGGCTCCTGGTGATGCTCAGAGCCATGTGGGGGGTAGAGAGGATGGTGTGTGTGTGTGTGTGTGTGTGTGTGTGTGTGTGTGTGTGTGTGTGGGGTTAGCTGGGAGCCGGCTTTAACACCGCGCAGCCTGTCTGCACGTGCCCAGCCCGCGGCCTGCCAGTGGCCGCACAAAAGGGATGATGTCATGCTTAGCCAATAACAAAAGAGTCTGGGTCCGTCGGGCCCTCCTCTCTCACACGGCTAGTTCCAGCTTTATCCAGCCTAGCATTAATCGCAAGCCTTATCCTCTTTACTGGGGGTGGGGAATGGATAATAACAAACCAGCCATGGGGCAACATGAGATAGGGAGAGGAAGAGGAGAGGAAAAAGGAATACATGATGAAGGAATGGGTTGTTGGTGGGAACCTGCAAGCAATGGTTGTTGGAGACGGACAGACTTACAGCGCTGTCAAGCAACTGAAAGTGAGAGAAATAAGGAGGAAACATGGCTCTACGGGGAGCCACAGTGTGAGACCTGCCAACCACTGGGCCCCACACAGAGTTGGACCCAATAGACTCAGCATAGAAAGTTTTGAAACTCTCAAGAAAAAACAAAACCTCTCACACTTCACAGCTCTCCAGCTTTTCTTTTGTTCTTTTTTTTTTCTCTGACTACAACAGTAGGTCATGCATCATCACCATCCAAAATAAAACCATTATCTGAGCAAAACTAGATCTTTTGGTCGGGATGAGTCACACATTCTGAGACGCAGGATCTCCTGTGTGGCCTTCAGGCTTAGCAGCATCTTTTGTGTCCAGGTACATGTAACTCAGGCTGGCAGAATGCACTAATAAAAGAGGAGTTACACAAGATCCTTGTCCAGTTAATGGAGGTGCATTTTGAGTGAGAAGAAAAGCATGTGGGTTTGACTGCCAGAAGCCTTTCCAATAAAGCTGAATTAAAACTAATTGGTATAACAGAGAGTCGGTGAGAAACAGCAGGCGCATGGGGACTCTCAGCCAATGTACCAATTATACAGGCGCTATTAGCTGAACCGAAGACCTTTTGACGTGAGAAAGCAACAATAATCCACAGTTTTCCTCCATTTTACCATCTGACCATAAGTAGAGTGTCCATCACCTGCAAGTGTGAACTGCAAACCAGCAAGAAAAGAGGCAACAATCTAAGGCAATAATGTATAATTATTTTCCATTTGGTGGGGCGTGTTTTTAGTAATTAAAGTTTTCTAGCTGTGCCCCAAATGGAAATACATAGTCAGTTAGTTCACTACAACTCCAGGACTGATACAGTATCTAAAAGGGCATAAAATAGGTTATAGATCACATTTATAAGTATGTTCAACAGACCAAGATGCATTACAGGTCCGATTCCTGGCAACCAGGAAGTAAAACAACAAAACAAACCCAATGTGTCACACCTAAGAAAAACATTTCAATCACCTGTTATGTGTCATTGGCCTCTGTGAATCAGCGTTTTATTGCGTTGGGCGTAGCGAGCTTACAAGTTAAATGAATACCTAAAAATAACATTTGGAGAGTGGGTGCAGCCAGGAAGAGGGGTCTCATCTGCCACCTCCATTGCTTTGTTGAAGTGTTTGTCCAATCGTTTAAAACTGTTAGGTGATGTATGCACATGCCAACTACTGTACATGAGGGCACAAAACCCATCCCACACATAAAACACACAAACTTCTCCCCCTCCCGCTTAGGTTTCCCCTCTCTGAGTTCCTTCAGTTTCACACAGCGACTAAAAATACAAGAGTCAGCGTGCCACGGGTGGACAGGCCATGGAAAAAAGGCTGTCATATTCGGAGAAGAAGTCATGGAAAACGGGAGGATCCGATTTCAGGGCCACTGATAAGCAACAAACCTACTGTACGCCTGCCTGCCCGCCAAATATAGCACCCACTGATGTGATGCAGGCTTGGACTAGCACAGAGGAGGCCAATCTAGCGCCACCGTGGTACACGGGTAAGGCTGTTGGAAATGTTCTGAGAAACCCATGGAGATGTTGGGGAGACAGTGTCTTGCTCAAGGACACTTGACATGTAGACCAACATGTTTCTTTTGTCTCTATCTACATTTAAACGAGAAAAGAATTCCTCAACAGGATATTTTGCCAGAGAAGGCCCTGGTGTATTCCTGTTTTGCATGCCCATGCTGATTTTGCTGCTTTTGCCAAAACAAGCAAGATTATGCTGACTTGTCCTAATGCACTATACTGTAAACGGACCATTTCAATTCCCAACCTTTATTTACAAGAATAGTCGCCAGGTTTTTTCTTTGCATATCACAGGAAAATTTTCCAAAAGCCTACTAGTACCCATGCATTTTTAAAAGGATCAATGTGTAAGATGTCAGAATTTAAACTTAAAACATTAAAATAAATTGACTAACATTATCAACAGAATGTGACAAGGTAACAGTGTTGACGTTATGTGAAAGACTTCTATGTATTGTGTTGTAGAGATATCTAGTGAAGTTAGCATGCTAACTGACTAGCCCCGGACCGTCCTGTCTTGTAATACCACTTGTTCCTCTAGAGGTGATAGTGAGTCACTATAGCTCCAGTCTGCCCTTCAGTACAGAGGGAGAAGAAGAACAGCTGCCTGACTCGCTTATAATATTACAGCCATGTTCGTGTTTTATAGTTTGTTTATTGGATTACATTCAAAGTGGCAGAAACGAGAAAACCACCCACACCACCTCGCTTCGTCCTCACAGCTGCCAGGAGGATGTTCCACCGAGCATATAGCAGTTGGCAGCCCCGGGAAACGGCGTAGCTTCAGTTAGCAGTTAGCTTGAGTTAACCAGCCCGCTGTGACTGCCGGCACTGGGGCTTGTTCTGGCTGAGCTCAAGTCTCTCCGGCCGTTGACTGGGGCTCCGTCTGACGGAGGAGGCTGCCGACCTCTCTCCTCCCCCGGCGGGCTGCTTTCCTGGCTGCGCCGCCACCGGGAAGATGAGACTAATATGTGGGTCGTTTTGTAGTTTCTGACATTTTGGATTTAGTCCATTAAACAAACTAACGTGACGTTACATGGACTACAGCCCCGGTTAACATTAGTTCCCCAGTAAACACAGATGGATCAGCCCCACTTGAAAATTTCAAGACAGCTGTGTTTTTTTGACCGGCTCTCAGAGTTTCAGTAGTTTGGTTGAATTTTGGTATTCTTGCCACAATATATAATAAATTAGAATACAATAAATATGCCAAACTACTACAACTAAAATATGAAGATTAGAGGTGACATGCTGCTCCCTATCTCTTTGGAGCAGGTGGCTTGGTATTACACATTGAAGTTGAATAATCAGATTTTTAACTGGGTGTTGTTGGTTCGGGGATAAGGACATTTACTAAACACACAAAACACTACATTAAAATAATGACTGAAAGACTGGAAACATGGGGAAACTCCAAAGCTCGCTAATTAACACGGTATATCTCGGTTGTTTAATTAGTGCAAAAAACAAAAGCCTGGCAACAGAAAGGAAAACATCTCTAATCACATCCTTCCACACAAAAATAATCAACTGTCAGGTCTGCTGAGCTTTAACTCACCTTCACCTTGCCGTTGGGTTGCAGCAGCTCAGTCACAGACACCTTGTCCTGCTGCAGTCGCCTCTTCACCAGCTTGGAGCAGCAGACGTTGACCGCGCCTTGCACGTGCGACGCATTGTACTCAGAAAACGTCCTGCTGTCAATCACCAGCAAACGGCCTGTTCCTCTCTGGATGAGGCTTGCCAGGCGCTTGATGTCCATGGCACTTCGCTTAGTCGGCCCTTTCTCCCCTGCCATGATGTAGGAGGTGCAGAGTGGTCACCTTGGGTGACAGCACGGACTGGGTCTTAGAGGAAGAGGAGTAGATGAGAGAGGGAAAGGTGAAGGAAGAGATGAGGAGGAGGTGAGGTCAGTGGAAGAGAGCTACCACTGGAGCAGGCGCTGACAGATCCATGGTGCCTGAAAACGAGGAGACAAAGAGAGAAGAAAAGGGATGAAGAGGACAATTTTAGAAAAGAATCACATGACATTCAATGGCTTATTTCAATGCTATCATTGGCCAGCAGTGCCATTCTGTTAGTTTTGAGATGCTGATGACAAGGCAGCTGATGATCAGACATCAAGTGCATGATCACCTCTCATGCCAGTGCATCAAATAAAATTATTTAAACCCACAGCTATAAAGCAACAATGACAGAAATTTTTTCGTATTAACATCCAAACCATAGTCAAGTGCACATTGTATTTTTATGCATTTGTATAATCTTTTACTGGCAGACTTTGAGCACCTTGAATATTAAAAATAGCCACAATGCTAAACATGAATATTAAAGTTATTTAAAGGCTTAAAAGACAACTGGATCATCCTTTGGGATTTATCAGTCCTGAGATGTGAAGGAATATCACGCATCCAAATACAAAGCCAAAGACTTAAGATAGACATGCACAACAATAAAACGCGAGTGTGTGTGTGCGTGTCTGCATAAATGTGTGTGAGGGTTGGTTGTTGTTGATCGAGGGTCTCTTGGTAGCTCATGAAACAGGAAACTGAGGGCGTGAGATAAATTAAGCCAGGGGAATTCAGAGAGCAGGTCTGGACACAGGCAAACAGCCTGTGTGACATCCTATGTATGTGTGCGTGCGAATGTGTTTGTGAATTTGAGTGTGTGTGTGTTACAGAGAGCCATCCACAAACTTGATGAACTGCCTCCTCCTATCTTTCACTAGTAATCACTCCGATATCCTCCCTGCTCACGCTTACCACAGCTTATACATTTAACTTGAGACACACACACACACACACACACACACACACACACACACACACACACAAGGGTTGGGAGATCAATAGCTAAATAACAATTACAAAAACCGAGAGAAATGTAAATACCCCCCCCCCCCCCCCATTTCCTTGGTCAACCAAGTGTCATGCGACAATTGAGAAGGTCAGGATGTGAATGCAGTCGTGTTGTTTTATTCATCTACAGGCACACAGTGTCATAAAAAATGAATGGTGTTTAATGAATTTACCCCAAAGCCTAAACGGAGGTTTAAACCTCGGTTGAAAAGGGAGAGTAAGCATGACAGATAGCGGTGAAGAAACAGGAAGCGAAGGGAGATAAAGTACAAAAGCACAAAAGCGTTAGTACGATTGAATAGAAGAAACACACTGTCAAATGAACCCTATCTGCAACACATGTGCACACTTCATACATTTAAGAGGAGAAATGACAAGGGCGAAATGTGTAAAAAGAGCAAACAAAAAATAATGTGTCATGTGTCTATGTGAAGCAGAACAACACCAGAACAGTGGGGCGAAGGTGGGCGAGGAAACAGAGACTGAGAGAGAGGAGATGTGGAGAAATTGTTTCTGATGTGTCTTGGGAAGATGTCCAGGCAGCTCTGCAACTTTTCACCTCTATTCTGACACCACCGTCATGGAGAGGGGCATGGAGAGAGGGAGAGGAGGAGGAGGAGGAGGGGGGGTAGAAAAGGATGTTATTTAGTGAGGATCTCTCCAGCCTAGCAACTCAGCCAGCTCAAGGTAAGGGAGGGGACAATTGTGTAGATGAAGCAGGGAGGAAAGAGATGAAAAGAAAGAGACTGCTTGGAAGAGGGAGAGACACATAAAGGGAGAAGCTCAGTGACAGAAATAGAAATAGAAATAGAAATAGAAATCGCAAACACTCATAAACTTGCAGACTTAAGACGTGGATGTGAAATAGATGATAATGATGATGTGTTGCAATAAATAATCATTTCTCGTCAACCACACTGAGGCCTATATTTCCTATAGACTGCTTGTCAAGCCTGGACATAGATGTACAAATGCTGCTGCTGCTTGGCAACCTGCCTGATGCAAGAGCAGCAGCACAGGAACATGGAAGACCATCGAGATAGACAGTAGCAACTGCAGCCTGCACTGTAAACACAACCAAACTGCTGCTGTATCGGAAAGTAGCTACAGTAAAGGCATGGGTGTGCAGACACAAACAAAGTCATAAAAGACACATCGTGGTTGAATAAAATAAAGGATAGTAAAGTCAGTCAATGAAGACTGAAGGTAATACATGCAGTACTCTGCACAAACATGGTGCAGCTTATATTGTATTGAAGAAAGCAACACAGACAAATAAATCCAGTTAATCTGATCTAATCCTTCTGTCTGTGTCATAGTGACGACTGGATGCGGATTTATGCATTAACACTTTAAGCACAATTTTGTGACCGCACATACTGACATAGTGACGGCCCCCCACTTTCCCCACAATGTGCACCCCAGCATTCTGCAGAAATATTAAGCCTTGCTGCAACGCTGGCGCTCCTCTACCACAAACAGCCCCTGCATGCTACATTACGACCTGCCCCATCACCTGTTATATCATACCTTATATGGTGCGGAGCCCTTTAGCCGAGCAGTTAACAACACAGCTTCCAGGGGTGGGAATCTTTCTCTCTCTTTTTCTGTTCCCCTGCTGCTGAGCACAACATCTGACGCTGCATATGTCTAATCGCGACTGCTTTCTCCCACAACCCGCCCAGCCTCTCTCACTTTTCCTCTCTGAATCCCTCCTTCCTCCTCTATCACTCTCTTTCTTGCTCTTGTGCAGTGAACGGGGAGGGGAGGAGTGTGCAGGTTTACATGTGTGGTGGCGGTAGTGTGAGGGAGAGACTGGCGCTCTGCATCTTTGTGCGCCGCTAGACAATCATGCTACGGTAATCTCGCTCTTAGTGGGACCTTTTTGTGTGGATAAGATGCGAAATGAAGAGAGGAGATAATAGGAGAAAAATCAAGAAAACAGAGAGAAAGATAGAGGCATGAAAATATTAGAATATGGAAACGGGAAGAAGTAAGAGGATGAATGATACATAGAGGGAGCACGAACCTCAGTATGCTTACTCAGCATAACAACAACAACACCGACCCCTTATGCAAAACCATCTTTCTTCCCCCATCAGGAACAATAAAGAGCAAAAACAAACAAGCTCCTTGCACTAAAATAGGCAGCAGCCAGGAGCTTGCTGTGAGGCTCTGGCTGGAACAGAGGAAAACAAGCAGAGAGGAGAGAAAGCAGTGAGACGGAGACAGTGTGTACAGGCCCGGAGCAGATTCTGTTGTTGCCATAGAAACAGCCCGGTTAGAGTGAGCAGGGGGCACAAGGAGGGTGATGGTGATGGGATGCTTCTGGTGCTGATGCTGGATGAGGATACAAGAGGGCAGAGAGCTAAAACTGATGATGCTACATACACTTATAAAGTAGATTCTCACAACTTTAGCTGTATGACTGAAGGTATTAAGAGACAAGTTATCTGCTGCTGGATTCCACTCTAGTCTGAGACAGCAAATTTAGCATTTGTCCTGAGCTGTTTATAAAACAACATCCTTCTCTCTGCTTTTCCAAAAAAAAGATGGTCCAAAGATGTAGGCGATCAAGGTTGTGTATTTGAAGATGAAGCAACGCAGTTACAACTCGACTAAGCTGAAGGCAGACGAACCAGATCAACAGGTTTATTTTTAAGTTTTTTTGTTTCTTGTTGAGGAATTTGAATATCTAAATTTATCTACAGTACCTCAAAAATACTGGAAGGTCAAATTGTGCATCATTAAAAGCATAAGAACCATGAATGCTAAGTACATAGATCACAAATGTATACAGAGCTTACACATGCATCAACCCTAACCACAGAAAAAGCATGACGTCAGTACAACCTTGCCATTTTCATGTCTAACCTGCCGTACAAAACAGGTGCAAAACTTTTTCTTATTAGAAAACAGTCAAACAAATCATCAACAGACTTTACTGTTACTATCTTTATAGCTGATAACAAAAGACTGCTAATGAAAAAAGCTTTGCAATAGTGACTTTATCACCATAAAATGGATAAACCATGCAGATATATAGGCCCTACAAAAGCATGAGCTAAGCATGATGATGGCTCAATAATGCCATATCAGACATCTGCGAGAGACGCAAACACAAAGAAAGCAACTGGAGGGCAACCAACGCTGATGTAATACCATCCTGGTTATTCATTAACTCCCTACATAACGTCACCTGTGGCCAGAGCCTCGAGTAGACTGATATAAAGCTGTCCGTTTCATACAATGAGAAACACGAGTTGTTTGTTTAGACCACAAACAATTACATCATCAGAGCATCTCATGCCCTTTAATCTGTGACACAGGCTCTCCCATGAACTAAAAGCTTGCATCTGCGTGTGTTTACACACCGTCTCTTTTGAGTATGTGTGACCACAATAAGGAACTCTGCAGGTATTGAAGCTAACACCGTCAACAACAGGCTGCTGGAGGATTATAGGGTAACCAGTTTATAGTGGGGAATTTAGTAACAAGAATTAGAGATCACGTTTGGGTATGCTGATATGTCTTCAAAACACTGCTGGATTAGTCTCATACAAGTATGTCTAACCTATTACCTGACAGCTTTAGTTACATTAGAGAATTTCTAAGAGAAATTAAGTCATATTTCTTTGAAATTAAGGAAAATAACCTTTAGTATAGGGCTGCAGCAAAAACAAAATGTCATTATAATTTAATCAGTTTTTTTCATGACTAATGGATTAATCGCTTTGTCTATAAAATGTCAGAAAATAGTGAAAATATCTGTCTAAATTACCTCAAACCTAAGGTGCTTTGTTAAAAGTGCCTGTTTTGTCTGACTAACAGTCCAAAATCCAAATATGTTTAGTTTACAATCAGACAAGACAAAAAAGGAAAAAGTAAGAAGCTGGAACTTGGGAATGTTTGGTTATTTTCTAGGGGGGAAAAAAACAGTTGGTCGATGATCAAAATAGTTGTAAAACAATTTTCTACTTGAGTGAACGGATTAAAACTTAACTAGGATCCTGATATCAGCTGGGACTCATCTTATTTCTAATTTATTTATCTATAAACACTTATTTATGAATGGGTACTATATGTGGTTCGTAACAATATATTAGAGCACCTGGATGTAAATAATAAATGTGTTAGTCACAAATACGGTTGGTAGAGTGACAGGCCTGGAGCTTGTAATACAGAAATGGAATACATGGAAGAAATAATGCAAGATGAGAAGTGCTGTTACAGTGATCATTTCATTTGGAAAATCGATTCCTGGTCGGATCCTTGGTGCAGCAGAGGCATCATCATACTGTAAACAACAGAAACAGGTATAAAGCCTTTTGGTGCCCTCTAATCAATACTCTCCCAGTAGGCTGCTGCAGATTGTGGGTTCATATAACAAGCTGGGGCTACCCTGCACTCGACCAAAACAATAATTACGACATGGATACTGGTGCAAATAATACCAAGAATACCTGACATAAAATACACTGTCGGGCCTATAAATAGAGTACAAATAAAAACATGGAAAATCCCTTTCTCAAAAATTGCAAATCCTCAGATATTGTGACCAATAAAGAGTTGTTGCACACAAAGAAATATATGGAACATTGTGGCCTGTTTGATAACGTTAATAACGATGATGGAGAGTGAGCGGCCGTAGGGCACTATAATAAACCGACCTAGATTAGAAATAAGAATAGAACACAATGCGGACAGCGGATATTGTCTTTACAAACGTTGCATAATTAGTAAGTAATGTTAAACACGTTTATGGAAAGGTTCACTGAGTGGGAAACCTGCCCTGTGTTGTTATGACGCGTGGATATGTCCGCATGCGAAAATCCAGTCCATTGAACGACAGGCTGTGATGATTATAAACAGCAGCGCTGCAAATTAAACATAAAATATATAAAACACGTATTCTACCTACCTTCAAATGGTCGGACGGTTAACGCGTCAAAATAAAAGATTCGATAACTTCAAGCCTGGACGGGTTTAATTCCCATAATAAGACGGGCGCGCACATAAAGGGGGGAGTGCACGCTGACAGACTCGCAGCAGCGAGGGGGGGGGGGCACGAGCACAGATAGCGAGCAACCGCTGCTAACCTAAGCTAGCTCTGTGGGTAGCAACGCACTTGATAACAGTACATCTCATTTCTACTAATGAATACACACAAACACTCACCTCGGGCTCCACGCGGCTCCAGTGTGCTATTCAACTGGCCTCCATGTGTGAGGGGACAGCCGTGGTGTCTTCATGGGGCTGGCCGGTGTTTACCTGGCTGTGTGGCGGGGGACAGTGCAGCTGACAGAGGGTGACAGCGCCAGGAACAAACGAGACATGAAAGCGCGGTGACAGCAGCTACAACCCGCTCCTTCGGCCGTTTACTGACCAGGATACGTGGTCAGCTCGTGGAGGGATTGATTAGCTTTGCTCGGCTAGGTAAACGCTAAAACGGTGTGTGTGTGTGTGTGTGTTGGGGAGGGGGGTGTAGTTACAGAAGGTGCACTTTAGCACTTTCTTGAACTAAAGCGATGAGGTCATGGTTTAGTAGGGAGAGGGGAAAAAAAGAGAAAAATATGAGGTTGACGTCACTTCGAGCCAATCAGCGCAGGCGGCTCAGGGGCTGGTGACGTCAACGTTCTGATCCGCGGATTAAAGGGACAGTCCGGCTTTTTAAAGGAGACGCAGTCACTGTGCTGCCATAGCAATGAGCCAGTCCCAGTGACGCAAAAAACACTAACATCCTCACAAAGAGATTGTTTTCGAGCAAATCAGTGTTATATTGTGCTAATGATTATATATTTGTAATACCTTAATAGAATGTTGCTTTGAGTTATTTATTGCTGTATGTGTTAACCCACAGTCTGTTTTTCTCACATATATTGTTATATAATTATATATTTGTTATAATGATTTAAGGGCTCTGCACAACCACACAGGTGTTTTCAATTACCTTGGCTGATTAGACCTTTAATTAGATGGAAGTTGGGTGAGAGATTTACATGATGTCACCAATCTCTGTGTAATAAAAAGAATGATAGAGGTATAATTTGTAAAAAACAAAATGTACAGAGGAGTGAGGGGGATGTCAATGAAGCCCTGAGAAAAGCTCTAATCGGTAACATAAGTGAAAACAGCTGTGTGGGTGTGTTTTTGGTGTGTAGGGGCTTTAAGAGAAGATCAAAAATATTTAAAAAAAAAAACATATTATGATCTTTTGCCGATGGTTTACAGAAATTAATATTATTGATGTATCCACAGTATCACATTCATACGAGCCACTGAATAAAACAGTTGTAATAAGTGGGTGCTGTGTGTTTGAATTCAGTATCATGAATTGTCTTTTGTTTGATTGAGAGCCTTTGTTCTGTTGCTCTGCCAGCTAAATGTGTTAGTGAGTAAGCAGATGAATGCAGGGTGAAAAAGCTATTGACTCTGTGTGTATATTACATTGTATATACTGACACCCAGTGGTAGAAGTATCTAACTGCATTCTATGGTGCAATAGATCAATTCTGCAGGTAAACTAAAGATGAGTAGATCAGCTCAACACAAAGCCAACATAGCTTTGACGTAATCGTACCTTTACATCTCAAAACTCTATTTTCATTACAACCTTTACGTTTGAATTTAGAGCCACAGTAATTAGCTTTACTGATGCTCTGGTTTAAAATAAATTGTGTGGGATTGAGAGTAAGAGAGACAGCAACACATATTCATGAAAATCTACCTTTATTTGGATGCAAAAACTCACAACTTAAAGCGATACTGTAGCAGGGGAGAGGAATACTGATTGCTGGTTGGTTGTATGTCTGACTGTTGGCTATTTTGACATTTTGATCATCAGAGGAGGACCAGAGAAGCATTGAAAACAAGCACTCAAAATAAAAGCTTTTCATTTGAGTACACTGGACATTATCAGAGGATTATGTCAAAAGTCTGACAGCAGATTGTAGCTTTTCTTATCAATCCCAGTCCTATTTTCCTGTAAAAGGTAATTTTGGCAGTTTGATTTGCTAGTTGATTTGATGTTTATAAATTGGTCCGAGCCCACACAGTTAACTCCATCCTCTGATAATGTTCGTGACTGTTGATCTGATGCATTAAGTCAAGATAGAAGTTGTTTGATTGTGATGTCTGTTACATAGAAAACTGTCTTCACTGTTTTAGCTGCCTTACACATAGCAATTATTTCTCGTGTTGTCAACTGAGAGTGGCCTAGAGTCACAGATGGAATTGAGTGGGGACTGCGTAAAAACTCAGTCTGAGGTAAAATTCTCCAAGAAAAATGACAAAAACATACACAGAAAGCAAAGCATATTAAAGCAAACCCTAAAGGCATAAAGTAATAATACTGAAGACTAAACATAATCTATTTATTTTCTGTACTGTAAGGTAACTTAGGTAGTTGTCACATTTTGTTCTGTCAAATCTTGCAATATAAACCGATGGTTTGATCCACAGTATGAGCTACATTCCATCATGGTGTAAACGGAAATATACACAAGGCATCTACTCGAAAGGATTGTATCAAAATGTTCTAAAAATATCTCTGGTTGGTTTCACAAAAGCAAACTGTATCAAAAGCATTGGCCGAGAGCAAGCAATATAATAGGCTTAAACCCTTTTACACAACAAAAAGCAGGACAACCAATCACGTCGCTTTGATTGTGGACCTATGGAGTCCCATACAGCACATGCAATCCATTAAACTCAACACAATCAAAACACAATACGGAGAAAAAAAAGAACTTTTACAGCTGAACATCAGAGACAACCTTAGTTGGTCTATTGTGCTTCATACAGATTAGGCCTGGCCTGTCTATACAACAATCATGGGCTTCTTACTTCACGGATGTGTTCAAGCTACTGTTGAAAGCAGAGGCATCACAGAGCATGTAACTCTGAGGGCGATCATGATAGTAATGGGACATTTACAAGAAGATTAGCTGTATGTGACCATCTGTCATCAATTTATGGTGCATTTCTTTAATGCAACTTTTTGCTTTCCTCTGCATTGCACTTCCCCGTGTGTATATGTCAGATTCTCCAGAGCTTTGATTGGGCTTTCCATTGATTTTTCTGACGGTCTGATTCTATTTCTGGCCTCTGTCCCCTCAGTGTCCCCGGCTCTGTGACGCCTCTGAGTGTACGTCTATGCGGCCTTAATGCAGGAGTTGTTTACTGTAAACATCATGGGCCATGAGGACTGCACAGGCAGCATGGTAAAACTGTAATACTGTAGATTGCACAGAAATCCTAATTAGTTCATTAAAAACCTAATTGTTATACATTCCTATGTTCCATAACATTGCACATGCCTTTAATGAACACTTAGCACCATGCAACCTGAAGATGAGGTGGCTCCTGAACGCATCATAAATTGAAACAGGCCTTCTGTAAGGATTCTTTTTTACATTAAAATTGAGTTTCAGTGAGAGTCAATGAGAAAAGATGTTGGTTAATTTATATTTCATGTCAACTTTTCCAACTATATAGTGTTTAATATTTGGCTGGCATTTGATCATTTCTGTAGATTTAAATTATGTTGGCACTTAAAAGGCCCTTATTATTGACACTAACTTTGCGAGACTGAACTTGAATGTCCTCCTTACAGCAAACTGACACTGCTGCAGGTGCACTAATTACACTTCAGCTCCAGTTGAATCTTTTATAACTGTACATACAGTATGTGAGGGAGCTAAGTGCTAAATGAGGCCTTGATGACTGAGAATTATTAACAGTAACGTGATAAAAAAACCTCAGCAGTGCAAATTAAATGATGTCAGGAGTGCGGGCTTGGATTATTTCGGGGCCTGACTATTGTGACTCTCCAGCACTGCGTGGCTCAATGACACTAAAGTGTCTGATCAGGATTATTGGGGGGCTATCTCCAATCTCACCTCCCTATGTTTGTTCTGCTCAAAGACATACAGTAAGCACAGATTTCATGTCAGCCATTCAGTCCTGTCTGAGCGAGCCTGTCTTGGGTGACGAGATTAACATGGTTTGAACTTGTTAAAGGGTGAGATTGAGATGATGCTAGGTACAGTGGTGCGTACCACCAGAGGCGGTACAGTGTACAGTGGTGTGTCTCGGTCTGGGTGTGGCTGTAGCGCTCACTCTACTCCTCAGCAGTGTGGGGCAGCTGCTTCTCGTACAGGCTGAGGACGTGATGCACAAACTGGTACTGCTCGCACGTCTGGATCATCCCACCCCTGAGAAACATACACAGGGAGATGCACACAATATGGGTGATCAGTCAGTCTATCACTTTGGTCCAGACTAAGGTATGTCAGTAACTATTGGATGCATTTCCATGAAATCCTGCACAGAAATGTATGGTCCAATCAAGGTCAAAGTTTTCACTTATCCAGTGAAATATCTCATCGTCTTCATGACACATTTGTGCAAACTTGTGTACAGGCATTGATGATTCCCACACAATGTATCCTCATGACTGTAGTGATCCTCTGACTTTACCTCTAGCGCCACCACAAGGTTAACATTTGTGGTTCAGAGCAAAATGTGTCAACCGTTCCCTCCACACTATCATCAGGTCATTTCAATTCCTCCAACATTTTGGTTTGTACATGGAATATGATCCCCCCCCCCCTGGTGCCACCCCAACACCATTGGGTACCAGGAATAATTCTTGTGCAGTGCCACTTTTCATGTAATACCACCTGTATCAGGGCACAGGGCACTGCACAAGATCCTAGAAATCGTACATAATGTTTTCTAAGCCAATTTTCAATGCTGGATGTATTTCTGATATCATTTTCTGACTTCACATGGTCCCTCCTGTGCCACCTGATTTAAAAATCTCATCAACCTCAGCTGTACTTTGTTTTTTAGTATCAATTAGCAAATGTCTAAAGTTATGCCTGCTTAAGATCATACAGCCTCACAGAGCAGGTAGCATGGCTATACACTTTTATTCCTGTTGTTTCACTCTTTAGTTGTTGTTTTTTAAAGTATAAAGTATGCTAGATCTTTGGTAATTCATTCATCAAAAATGACGTGTAAAATGTTGTGTAATGTAGTTGGCTCTGTCTTACTGTTAGGAGGTTTCTTGATATTGGAATTCAAAACAGAGAATAACATAATATAGAATATATGATTAATTTGGCAAATTTTGTTTAGGTATAGCAATGTTTGCATTTTTGTTTTACATAGGCAGATTCTTTTTGTTTCTATCAAAAATGTAGTAGTTACATGAATCAGTTCCAGTAAAGAATCTCATTTTCTCAAACAGCCCATGCAGCCCTTGTTTGAGCTTAAGATCCAAATGTCTGATGACTGAAATCCTTCATCCAGTTAAAATATTTAGTTCATCATAACAGTTTCTGGCAGACAACCACCATTACAGGTAACCAAATAAAACGGGCCATTACCTTGGTCAAAATGACTGATTTTTAGGTTTGAACATTTTTTGGAAACCTTTGGGATAATGTAAGTAGACAAGTCAAGTCATACATTTTAATGCCGAAATGTTACATATTATATCTTTAAGTGGCGTAACACACTGGTTCATAGTCTAAACATTTTCAAACTCCAGCTCCCAGCGACTTACTGTGAAATACCTCATGATTTGAAACCAGATCAACTGAAACTACGTCAACCAGGCTCTTTTTCCATAACAAACAAAGATTTCATGCCAAGAACTAAAGATAGACTTGAACATGGATAAGGGATAAGAAAATCTTACCTGTCCAGACGGAGCTGGCAGGTGGTTCTCAGGATGTCAACCACACCCTCAGTCCTCAGCTGCTTGCACAGGATGGAGGTGGCGATGAAGCAGCCAGTTCGACCAATTCCAGCACTGCGGACAAAAAGTTGGATGGATGGAAAATTTATGCATCGTTGTATTGATTAGCAATCATCCTATTCATTTGATTAATGCCTAATCCTCCCTGGGGAAATCCGAAAGCGGAGTATTAGAAGAAGATAAATGCTCTGCTTTGCCAAGTGGTTTCTATAGTAAAGAACAACAGTAAAAAGGTTCTTGTCATATGAAATTGGGCAGTTTCCGCTATGCATGTACATGGATTTATTATAGGCCACATTTTTAACTATTTAGTGGTCACAAACTCACAAAGCTACTTTTGTACCTGCAGTGGACAGTTATAGGGCCACTAGAGGGCGGGGCTTCCTCTCGGGCTCTTTCCACTTCCTGCACCAGTTCCAGAAGAGGAGGAGCCTTGTCTGGAGTCTTCTGATCAGGCCACGAGGTGTACCAGTACTGCCGCAGACTGCGCTCCTCCCCCCCACACTGTCACACACACACACACACACACACACACACACACACACACACACAAACGGTCAATTGGGGAAAAAATACGGATGTGATCATGTTTCGAACAGAATGATTTCTGATCAGCCTGTTGCTCTGCATGCATACCCAAATTGTTACCTTGGTGTTGGTTGCTACGACGACAATGAACGCAGAGTAAGACAGCAGAACAAGAGTGAGGTTATAAAGAAAGAGCTTACATAGTCTATTCCTTTCTTGCCTGAACTGTAACATAATCAAATCCATCAGGTGCCTCAATTCCCAGACTGTCAATCTGGCAATAATTATTAACTCAACAGATAAACAACATAAATATCAAGCTTTTAAGCACAGTTGCATAATGATCCCCTGGTGCATAGTAATCAAATCCAGGCTGCATTTACTGAATTATCATGTTTGGCTTGCTAAGTGCCAATGCCACTATGAACCCACATTCAATATAAAGCGCCCATCATGAGAAAACAGTATGGCTACAGGTTGGGTAAACCACCGCTCACAGTCAGATGAAAACATTTAGTTTGACAAAAAACAAACTTCAGGTCGTGCAAACTTGGGTTTGCTTGCTATGTTCAGAACCCAGGATCACAAGATGTGACGGCAGACAAGTTTATAGTCGTGCTTCATATTATTGCCTATCATCCTTTTTGTGTGACATATTAACAGTCTTTCTGTGTCTTACCTTCAACGTAAAAACCCTCAGACTGTAGTCATCCTCCTGGGTTACCGTGACGACGGTGATCTCGATGCCCTCATGGGTCACAGTGTCCTCGGGCCAGTACTCTGCACATTTCTGCAAGATACAATGGATACTCGTGTGGATGTTTTTACCCATCCCATTATCAACTTATCTGTTCATTTGTCCATTAATGCATCCACCATCATCATCATCATCATCATCATCATCATCATCCTCGTCCTCGTCATCATCATCATCCTCATCGTCGTCATCATCATCCTCATCCTCCTCGTTCTCGTCCTCATCCTAATCGTCATCATCCTCATCATCATCCTCATCCTCATGATCATCATCATCGTCGTCCTC
>CALSCE010009442.1:17411738-17449186 GCA_943593645.1 Bovichtus variegatus | reverse complement strand
TCATCATCATCATCATCATCATCATCATCATCATCATCGCCCTGCACAGACCTCGTTTTTCTCCTCCAGGTTGGTGATCATCACTATGATTGGGCTTCTTTCCTGCCACACCATCCTCCAGAAGTCCCCCACTGTGTTCACGGTGGGACCCTGGGTGGCAATGTATGCACACTCCTCATCTTCATCCCCATAACCCTGCACACACACACGCACGCACGCGCACACACACACACACACACACACACACACACACACACACACACGTGCTCAGCCATGTCATATACAGTTATCTGTTGTGAGAATATGAGGTCATCATCGTGGCTACAATATTTTGCTGACAAATACACACATTTCCACTTACTTTGAGATAATTAGCATTGATGTAAGTAGTGAGGAAATCTTCTTCATCCAGTGACTTCAAGATCACTCTGCTGTGCGTGTCTGGATGTGGACAGTGTGAGATTATCATGAGAAATAAAGACAGCTGGGTTGTAATTCAAAGAGATGACAGCAGAAGAAGATGGGAAATAATATTTATATGCATATACACTGTATTATGTCTTAGAATTCGGTTTTATTACGGGGTTGGTTGAGTCTCTTTGTGTGCTGTGTCTCAGAGTGACTATCAATAATCTGGTGCAGAACCTTTACAAACATATCTGAGCTAAACTGCTACTCATGTTAAATAGCAATCCACTTCCATGTTTTGGTATAGTTGGTTTTCACATCTGATGCGAAAGTGTGCGCCATGCAGTGTTCACACTAATCAAACAAACTGGACTTTGGGGTCAAGTGTACTCGGATGTGAGTCTCTGATGTAAAAACCTCCTGAGTGAGTTTTCCGACTTGTGGTGTAGCTGTACTCACTGGGTAAGATGGTCTTGTAGCGGTTCTTTCTCACCAGCCCTGGGTAGTTGTACTCCTTAGGGTCCACAAAGTTCATGGGCGTTTCCTGCCGATGGACACAGAACAATGGGTGCAATAACAATCAGTCCTTGCAGAAATGGAGGGCAAAGCCTAACCATGCCTTCTACAAGGCAAACAGTGAGAAAATAATATCAATCATTAAGTCATCCACTGCCCTTCACACTAAACTGCTGCTGTCTAATTGTACCTGATTAAAATTCTACCGACAACCTGTGTGTGGTCTTGAACGCACATCTTCCAGCAGACACTGGAATCCTCTGTGGGTTTTCGTATGCTAATATGCCTGTATCTATCTTTCCTTCGCCCACTAACAGGCAGTGCAAAAGCTTACGGGTGTGTGCAGAGCTCTGTTGGGTGTATGTGTGGGTGTGTGCATTTGTGCCTGTGTGTGTGTGTGTGTGTGTGTGTGTGTGTGTACACGTCTTTTCCACTGAGTCTCTGTTCATCCCTGTTAATCTAAAGCGTGTAGGTGGGTGAGCTGCTGTTGCCGCTGCGCTCACATAAAACTCAGCCTGCAGGCTCTGGTCATCCATGGCCCGAGTGTGTAGCATTGCAGGGGTCAGAGCGTTTGTTCCCTGTCGGAGGTACTCCTTGGCCGTCTGGTCTCTGGGGGAGAGCTGGGCTCCGTAGCCGTAGGGCTCAGTGCAGCCTGGTGTACACATGTCCAAGGTCAGGGAAACGTTGGAGCCCCTCCTGTTGTGATACATATTGAATCAGTTTGTGTATACCCTTTTTCTATGAGCAATATGGATTTAAATGACACAATGAACACAGCACATGCCTTCCTGCAGATCCAGATATAAAAGCAAATAAATAATCTCAATAACATATAGGGCTGGGTATCCGTATCCGACAAAAAAGACCAAGTAGTATCGTAAAATTGTAGTGTCGAGAATGTTCCCAGATCTAGAAAAAAATTAATACTTGCATGGTTTTGCTCGCAGCGGAAATAATATTTCAATTTAATGCGACGTGTGATTGGCCCACTACCGCAGCAGCTACAAGCCATACAGTCTGCGGTGTGGAAAAGTTGAGCACGAAGTTGGCAGTTCAGCTTCCCGAGATGCAATCAAAATCTTTGATTGTGCTATATGCCTGCGGTGTATGATAAAAAAAAATAAATACATAAAATAAGTATTATTTCAGGAAAAACTAGAAATAGAAGTGACATGATAAAGCACTTCCTCCAGAATGGAGAAAAGTTCATGGTGGACACCTGCAACATTTTCGCAAGGCCAATGGCTTCTTCGACACCAGCGTAGTCTTCTCCTCAAGAGGACACGCCGTAACTCTGGATTACTTCAGGTAAGATTGTTATTAGGCTAAATTACTCATCTTTTGTATGTTAAACCTTAGCTTGGATTTTATCGAACCGAAAATTGCTTTGGTCAGGCTCTGGTAGGCAGATTTGTGTGGTAGGTTTCACAATCTGTTATTGATTCCCGCTAACTTTACCTTATTAAGCAACCCATGGGTATCGTTTGAAGTGGAGAGAAAAATATATCAATTGAAGTATCCTATTGGTATCAGTATCACTTTAAGGATACGGATATTTTAATAAAAAAAATAAAAATACCCAGCACTAGTAACCTAACAACGCTCTGTCCGTCACTCTTTTATCCTCCTTCTCTTATTTCCAAAAATACTTCCATCCCTCTGCAGCCCCCTCTTACCTCTCCTGAAGCCCCACTGGGGTGACAAGGAGGGTGGCGGCATCTCCCTCTGTCCTGGTTTCAGTGCCCATTTCAAAGACCGGCGTCTGGGGCTCGGGGTCCATGTCCATCAGATCCTCCTGAGCGTCCGTCCACTCTGACAGCGTGAAGGAGGGCTGCCGGCTCACAGACTGACGGCGGTCACCAATGTCCCGCGACACTGTTCCAGACGACCACAGGCCAGTGCCGTAACGCCACTTACCCACCATGTGAATGACCTAGGGTGAAGCAGTGAACGCCACACTTACATTTTTTTCTTACAAATAGATATCCAAGTCTATCTAGTTTCTTTCAAAGACTGTCGTGTTCCTTCATGGTAAATTTCAATACTTCAACATAACTTCACATTCATGCAGAAATTACCAAATGTTTCAAATTTAGCATAAAAACAAGTTTTGGGTAGGAATTAAATGGTTTGTCCAGTGTGTTTTTTTAAATTTTTTACCATTATTACACAGATGGCTACACCGATGCCTGCAGTACCATGGACAATCCAGTTGTGCTGTTTGGTGTTTACCACCTCCCTCATCAACACCACAGACTGGCAGTGCAGAGAGAGAAAGAGGGAAGAGGCAGTTAGACAGAGCCTACACTAGATTCAGCATATTATCTTCAGGGTTTCTTTTGACCAGTCTCCATCCAAAACAAACAGCTCTATAGGTCAGACGTACGACCGACACTTACGTCCACTCCAAAAATCGGGTGGCAGGGTAAGATGAAGCCAAGGTAGAAGTCAATGACATGCAGGGCTTTGTAGATGGAAGAGAGAGGTCCGTTTCCTTCCAACACAAAAAAAACCCAGTACCCCTGGGAGGAGAGAGGGAGGGAATGCAGAGATTGTCACTGTGAACTCTACTGTCATTCATGCACTGGTAATCAGGCAGCGATGTAGAAAAGAAAAAAAGAAGATGGCCTATTTCGCTGCCATAAAAAACATGTGAATTGACCACATGCGGTCTGGTGTCATAAACATGGCCTTGTTTACATGGCTCTAATTTAAATTTAAATAAATCTAAACATGAAGTCAACAGAGACAGACATAAGAATACGAAAGAGGAGTTCATTTCTATTCTAAAAAGGTTTGGCATTTTAGACAATATGACAATGTAATATGCATATGATAAGAGAATCTTTGTGGAAGAATAAGGGTCAACTTGAGAGAGTGTCATTTGCTTTGCTGATGTTGCAATTACACTACTGTGGATTTTTCAAACTGGTCTACATTGAATGCTGAGCTGAAATCCAAAGTTTGTGCAGGAAGGTCATCTCAACCTTAATGAAAACATTTCATTTTTAGATTTAGATTTCACACACTTTTGCTTAATTTCTCTGATTTCAACTAATGCTAATTCACATACCGTGACTTGGGAGATGGCAAACAGTGCAGCCCAGCAGTGGATCTCAATCACCAGCGCGTACACCTTGTGCAAAAACACTTCCTCTGCCTGCGGGCTTTGGCCCCCGACAGGTCCATCTTTGCATTTTCGCAGCACATCTTTTTTAGGGGCTCCGTCGCCCTTTCTATCAGTCTTTGTGGGCTCATCCAGCCAGACGGGGTCCTCGTCGGGCCTCAGGAAGATGGAGTCCTCTGTGTGGGAACGGGTGGAGCTGCTCAGCCGGCGGGTCATGATCCCCCTGTTAAATGAAGGTATTTGACATGTCTCAGCTCGGTGACATTAGGCTTTTACAGTTGGACTCTGACTCTTTTTTCGGCATTTATTATGTGTTTGCCATGTACACCATCTGAACATCTAACAGAGAGACTGAGAGTGTGTGATATCCAAGAATGTCCAAAAGCACTGTTTAAAGTACAGTGTGTGCTCTAGTTGTTGCTTTAACACTGTATTAACACAAAAAAGGCCATTGTGGGTAGTGTTGTTTTATGATTTTATTCTGTTTTTGAGACCTAAATATGGTGTTAGACTATAAGACACCCTGCGTGAACAACATTTAACATGCCGACAATTTCACAAATAAAGGGTTTTCTGTTCACGTGACAATGTCAATGTCTTGGTAAGCAGTAACACTTTAATGCTTTTAGCCTTTGTTGCTTTGCTAATAACACACGGGCACAGAAGAAAATTCAACAAAACTACATATTGATTTCCACTTCAATTTTCTACCAGCTGTGTGTGTCAGGTTGTGTGTGTTTGTCCGATTGTGTGTTTTTAAATGAGCATGTATATGACAGAAAGAGTTGCATTTATTCCACAGGCCTATTCAGATATACAACTAAGCGGCTTGGAGTGGCTCTCATCTCCGGATCCTCTTGTCTCCCTCAGACTGGACTCTTTTGTGTGAATATGTGTGTGTGTGTGCGTGTGTGTGTGTGTGTGTGTGTGTGTGTGTGAAAGAGAGAGAGAGAGAGAGAGAGGCTCTATTGTGGAGAGATGAGTCAGGGGTAGCATGTTTACAGCCCTGTCCGTCGCCTTGGCAACAGAGTGGCTCTCATCCCTCTCATCCGTCCTGAGCATTATCATCTACTGACAACACACACACACACACACACACACACACACACACACACACACACACACACACACACACACACACACACACACACAGCTTCTCTGTATCAGTCAGCAGTGTATTCAAAGCCCTTTTCCGCCCTGCTCTTTTGTCCTTCAACCATTAATAAAGGTGTTTTGTACATTTGGATGATTACCGCCACGTGGTGTGTGTGTGTGTGTGTGTGTGTGTGTGTGTGTGGATGTTTTATTGCGGGGGCCTGTGAGAGTGGTGGTGTAGTGTTTGCGCACAAATCCATTTTAATGTGTTGCTGATGGCTAAATTTGTCATGAGTGAGTTTTGGAACAAGTTTTCATCAATGACTACCGACCAACAAAGAAAATGACTTCCCAGTTGGCTTGCTGAAATATAAAAAAAAAAAAACTGTACAGCCTGTCACATGACTCACCTATGATAGATGGCAGGGAACTGGGGGAGGGAGTCAGATCACATGATCAAGTTAAATCCTGTATCCTGTGGCAACCAGCCGTTGTCAGCCATTGTCTGGAAGAGTCAAATCTGAAGGACAGAAGACAACAGCCAAACATTACATCTCATGAATTTAAAATAAAAAAAGATAAAGGAAAGAGAGATAACACAGGAGATACAAGACAATTAAAGGGGACATATCATTAAAAACTCACTTTTTCAGTGCTTCTGCATATACATCTGGGTTTCTGCGGTGCCTACCAAGCAACGCAAACTGTGAAATAAGACAACCCAGTCAGTTTTTTGTGGGTGCCCAGATCAGAAAACATGAGATTCAACCAACTATTTAGATTTGGCTCAACTTCCGATGTCCCATTCAGGCTCATTACAAAATACCACCCCCCTATCTGAGTATCGCCACCAATGGCTTTTGAACTACCTTTGCAATTTTTCTCGCAGAGCCACTGAGAGCAGACTGGCCTTTTTTCGGCAGGGGGGCTTAAAGAGATAGGCGCCAAAACGGAGCGTTTCAGACAGAGAGTGAATACAGGTATATTCAGGTGGACTGTTTGAGAAAAATAATGTGATTTTTGAACATTAATGCACGTAAAGTTGTTCTGGTAGAAAGCCAAAATACAAGGGTGAACCTGAAAATGAGCATGATATGTCTCCTTTAAATACATTGTGTTTCTAAATACTACATATACCGTAGAGACACCTCAAATTCATCTGGTCATTTTGTTTCCTCTCAAGATGCATCAGAGTAGCACCCTTGTCAGCTCCCAGCTGCGGTTTCATGAGCGGAGGATGGTGATGTAAGTTGACACAGTAAACTGTCAATATTTCTTCCCCTCTCTTTTCTCTCCCTGTCTCTCTCCCCCTCCCTACGAGGCGGGGATGATTCGAGCCAGACTAAGCAGACACCCTCAGAAATACATTCAGATTGCTCCAGTCCAATCAGTATGCATGAAGTCGAGCCTTCTCTGCTCTGCTCTGCTCTCTCTCTCATCTCCCCTCCTCTCCTTCTGTGCCACTGGACCCTGTTGAACGAATGAGGTGAGCTCAGCGGAATATGAGACCACACCAGTAGCAGGAGTTGTCTGTGTGTGTGTGTGTGTGTGTGTGTGTGTGTGTGTGTGTGTGTGTGTGTGTGTGCGTGTGAGAAAGAGAGTGTTGAACAGAGGGGAGCTGCTTCGAGTCCTTTTCTATCTCTCTTAGCTTGCTGCGAAGGTGTTTTTGAAGCGATGACGCCAGTTAGCCCGGCCCGTAGTCATGGCAACGTTTATACATTCAATGTACACACACATACAACGTACACACACACACACACACATGCACACACACGCACGCACATACACACACACACACACACACACAGATTGTGTTGTATAAGAGAAGCTGAGAAGGTTCGGCGTGCTTCCGTTTTTCAACAATAGATGGACAGGTAGATGAGTTGATGGAGGGATAAATGGGAGGAAAAGCAGCTCTTTTTTATGTGAAGGTTGTCTGAGGCAATGACGCAGTGAGGTTGGCGTTTTGGTAACTGTGGCAACCAACATACTGTAGCATGCACACACACAAACACACACTTTGGCAGATACCCTGCATGAAAAATGAAAAACACAAACATACATCTGCACTGGGAGAGAAGTGACAATATTCATGTTTGTCTAAAAAATTCTGCCTCTCTTTGCTTTGATTCTTTGAGGTAAATATCTTTGTTTTTCTGTCGCTGGCTGTTGCTGAGTGCTTGCTTGGTCAATTGTTTGGTACATTTAACCAGAGCTGTAACTGGGATTTTAGAAATACTGAAATACGTTTTGATCAAACTAAAAACTAAAACAAATGAAATGTTAAATTCTTTAAAAGACATTTTTTTCAAAGGTTAACTGTTGTATTTTATTCCCCAACATGCTGTTTTAAAGTATTTTAAGTACTGCCAGGAACTCTAGTTGGTAAATACTAAATACATTTTTATTTATAGTCCTAGCCGATAGTAGAATAAAAAATACTGTATTCAGAATATCGAATGTAACGTCCCCCTAGCACCGGAAATAATATTGAGGACATGACCTCTGTGTCCTTAATGGTAAGTATGGCCCTGCATTTAACCCTTTAACAAACAGTTTTTTTCTCTTTTGTCTGCTTTTTGAACTTTCAAATGAGGTCACACTGTTAGCTATATGATGTTAACTCTGACACTTTTATGGCCATCAAATATTCCACGTCTTTTGCATAATTTTGTAAAATTTTTTCAAAAAAATTCATCTTCATTTCATCTTCACATTTCGTTTCTTTGAAGACTTTGCGATCCCCACTAGAATGTAAGTTAAAGTTCTGTAAAAGCTGACCGTTCAGCAATCTATCGTTGATTGTTGGGGAGCTCACCACACATCATTCAAAATATTCAAAATCAGAGCGTGATCGACAATACCGAGCTGCAGTAACAAGCTCAATATTGTAGTTGGACGAAGAAATTTGACTTACATAAAACACCTTTGACAATCTAATGATAAATACACTCCAATCAGGAATAACGCCACTACTCAAACACAGTATTCTGAGAAAAAAAAAGTACAACCAAGGTAAGTGGATTCATGGTAAATAAGTCCAACTGCACGGCTGATTCAGCCTCATTCCTTACTAAAGGTCTACTGTCTTTGGGTTCCTTATTAACACCACCCCCTCAGTCTTCAAATACAGTATGTGTGTAGTGTTTCCATTGATCTGTGTCCATTCAAAGCATCCGACATCCAGCTGAGTATGAACGGAGCCATACAATAAGCCCCAGCAGAACCACAGGACCGTCTGCTGACAGCTGCGTAAAGCTCTTTTCCTGCAATCAAGAACAAGGGGAACAAATCTCTTTAATTTTTTTCTTTTGGTGACAGCTGGCTCGTGTTTTAATGGACATTTCTGATGCTCGCAGTGTGACCATCTGGAAGAACAATGTGTTCAAATCTGCTTTTCTTCTCTATTATTTTAACAAATGGTCAGGAATAGTTTTGCTTTGTCCCCACTATTACTGCAAAAAATCTCAGGTACAGCATTATTTCCCGTTTCCAGGTGAATCAAAGGTATCGAGCGTGTTTTTGAAGTGCTGAATGTGGCAGGGAGACGAGGTAAGAGGAAGCTCTTACTGAAAGTGATGATGGGATGGTAACGTGAGATAAAGTCACGAGGGCCGAGACCTGCCTCGTCAACCTTTCTCTGTCATACACACTCGCACAGATAACATCTTGATATCGATACACACATAAGCTCACAATGACCTTAGAATTAAATACCCAGCAAACCTGCAGCTTCCTCCTGTATATCACAGAGACAGACAATCAATCAGCTCTATTGTTTACATACAGTACACTCCTACAATCTCTTGCAGCAGCTCCAGGGGCATTTCAAAGAGAAATTTCATTAACAAGCGTATACACTTATAAATCAGCCTAAGCTATACTGTATGAATAATTGAAATGCTGCATAGCGAATTGATTTATAGGCTGCTGGAGATAAATTTGGATTTCCCGGTGACAAAGGACTGTGTTATATGATTGCACTGCATCAAAACACCAGTGCAGAAATGGTACTCTCTGGCAGTCATTCATGCTAAGACAAAACACCATTCATATCACGTACATGGCTACGGTGAGCTAGAGCGACCACACAGTGCAGAGCAGGATGGATTAGTAATGAATCACCCACGGAGGTGGACTGTTGCATCTCTCGCTGGTAACTCCCACATTGTCACAGAGACATGATACAACACAGAGGAAATCAAGCTTTGAATAATAATAGATGAGAGAGGAAACACACAGAACAGCGCCGAAGAGCCAACCTGTTGGCAAATGATCAGTTTTAATCACCAGAAAATAAACGCACATACAGAGGCTACATCACACATCCCTACCTTTTCACAGCCAGGAAAGCGCAGCAGCCATATGAACCGTGGGGGCTTTGCTAAGGAATTGGTATTCACCTCATGTCGCACAGCCACAGAGGGGGAAAGAGGGAGAGACAGAGGGAGTAGAGGAGGGCTGGAACAGTCGCTCACCCAGAGCCTTAAGTCTGGTTAGGATAAGTCCTCTTACCTGGCTGAGCCCGTCTTCACATCGCCATCTGCCGCTCTGCTCCCTCTGAGCCAAAGACCAGGAGCCAAACACCAAGAACCGCGCCAATCCCTTTACTGCTCCTCTGTCTGGGAGAAGAAGGAGTGTGTTTGCATGTAAGAAGGAGACAGACTGACAGTGAGAGGCAGAGGACGTGTGTGAGGGTAGGAGAGGCAGAATCTACGAATGTTGGTGTGTGTGTCTGTGTGTGAAAGAGAAATAGAGGTATAAAAAGTCGGATGGGTTTTCTTTTGTTTGTATCCCGGAGGAGAGAGAGATCCACAGGCGGCAGCTTCGTCTAGGTATATGCAGCAAGAGGCTGTACGGTAGCCTTGGCAACAGAGCCAGAATGAGGGAGGGAGCCGGAGAGCGAGAGAGAGACTCTGTGTGTGCGCGCGCGTGTGTGTGTGTGTGTGTGTGTGTGTATTAATCACATTGTGGGCACATAAATCTGTTCACACAGTCCCATTTCGGGGACTCACCTCTAAAAGATCGCTCCCACATGATATATGTCGGGGTTAAAGGATGAGGCTGGTGATATTCATTGTACTAATTATTGTCAAAAAATCCTATAAAAATGCCAAATCCAACAGCAAATGTATCCTACTTACATGTATTGTGTCACCAAAGCCTATTATATCGTATTCCTCTGTGCCATAGACCTTGATTGTGCCCCAACAACTGTTCAAAAAACGCACCTTTTTTTAACATGTTTCTTCATTACAATTAGGATGGGCACTGTAGTATATTTTCAGTCAATCCCCTTACACTGTTCTGCTGCCATAAATACTTATTAAGACATAAAATGTGTATTTATCCGCAGCCAAAAATAGTCCCCAATAAATGTACTATTTACTCCTGTTTGAGAAATGTTGGCTTAAAACTAGAGAGTCCAGCAGCAAACAATGTATTTATTACTTGATTTTACAGATATATGTCTTCAGTAAGAACAAACTGCTTCTGGGTCACAGACACAGCACAGAAGATGCAATATTTTAAGAGAGCGGATATAAGTATTGTTGGTTTTGGTCTTTTCACTGGATTTGCTGACAATAAAAAAAATATAGAATATCTCCAGCCTTGTCTTTCCAGGTAAGTCCTTCTCTCTATGAGACAAACACACGGTTGTGTGTCTGTGGGGTTGGAGTCGCATCATAACACATCACTGAGCAGTGATGTCCCCTCCTCTGCTCTGCCACCCACCTCTTACCCTGTTTCTCACTCTTGATCCCTCTCCTCCCCCTCCTCCCACTCATCATCACCCATGTTTACACTCTTTTTCCGGTCTCCATCTTTTTTGTCGTCCCCATGCTCTTATTGCTCTTACTTATGCTCTTGCGCGGTCCCTCTCTCCTCCTGCGCTCCCCCCACCTCTCTCCCCCTCTGTTGCTCTCTCTCTCTTTCCTTACAACCTCCTGTCATTTCTTGTCTCTCCCCCCCTTCAGTGTGCTCTCTCGCTCCCTCTCCCTCCTTCCTGTCTTGCCATATGGTAGCTTTTCCCTGTCAGCGCCCTGAACTGAGCAGCATAAAAACAGCCACGATCTGATCAACACAAATACTGGGAAACACAAACACCACGTCAATTTGTCTTTATGTGCTTTATTGGAAAAACCATATAACGTTGCCAAAGTATGCCGTGTAAGGTCTACAATGTACATATAATAATTCTGAATGTACAACAGTACTACTTTTCATCAGAGTACTACAGCATACTGTAATAAAAGAAACACAAATCTTTGCTGACAAATAATTAAATGCTAAATTAAAATAAAATTTTGCTTAATTTATTTTAAGGCCACATGGGGGCGGCGGTAACAGGCTGTAAAAGCAAACACTAACATATCATCTATTGAGTTAATATGGCAAACTTGTCAGCAGTCCACAGTCATAGCCTCTATATTCAGTACACATCCAGCAGACACAGAGCAACATAAGCAATTCATTTGGAGTCGTGTTTCTGGTCACCTGACAAGTCTCTGTTTTTGGTCTCCACCAACTCCTGAGGGAAACATCTGGCTTTTTAGCTGCTAAATGCTCCATAATGTTCAACACCTAGTTGCTAACTTTGTCTGCAGTTTGGAGGGCAGGGAGTGTGATTTTTTTTTGGGTGCTTGCTCTGTCAAGTCGAGGCTCTTTAGCGAAGTAAAAGTGAACCAAATATTAAAGTTACAGTTACTGAGAAAAGATATGTAATCAAATTACAGTTAATAAGGAAATGTTAGTGATTACAAAGGGGTTACATTCGAATATAATCTTTTTGGTATAAAGCTTGTATGTTCTGTTCTGTTGTCCAATCTTCATTCAAGTTATATTAAAGAACTTTTAATAAAAGTAAAAAAAATCAGGGTTGAGTACTACTGTGAGGCTTACACTGACTGTTTAGTTTATGGTCTTAGGACTTTTCTGCCTTATTGCCCACTTTAAAAGTAAATTAAATAGTTACATTACCTATTACATTTTGAACAAGGTAACTAGTAGCCTAGTAGTACTCTGTAACCTATTACATTTCTAATGTAACCTTCCTAACACTGTTCAATATTCTGAGAAATATACTTTTCTTACTGAGAGTTAGGTGAGAGGATTGATATCACTTTATCTGTACGGTAAATATGAAACTATTTCCAGCTGCCGTTTAGCTTAGCTTAGCATAAAGACTGGAAACAGCTAACCTGGCTCTGTCGTTAAGCAACAAAATCCACAGAGTTACTGCGCCCAAGAAACAGTCTGGCACAATGTGGTCACACGTGGACAGAGACACACTAGTTGTTTCTGGTCTTTAAGCTTAGCTGAGCTAAACCGCTGCTGACACGAGCTTTATATTTATCACACAGACATGAGAGTGATCTATATCTTCAGATTTAACTCTTGGCAAGAAAGTAAATAGGCAAATCTCTAGAAAATGTCAAACTATCCATTCAAGCTTTTATTGGCTCGCTCTCTCTCTCTCTCTCTTTTCTGTCTCTGTCTCTGTCTCTCTCTCTCTGTCTCTCTCTCTCTCACTCCCTCTCTCGCTCCCTCTCTCTCTCTCCCTTTCTCTCCCTCTCTCTCTCTCCCTCTCTCTCTCTCCCTTTCTCTCCCTTCTTTCTTCACTATTTATGACCCACTTCAGAGTCCTCTCTCCTCTCCGTCCATATATCTCTCCCACACACCCTCTCCTTCCCCTGCTCCAATCAGCTAAATGAACTCCTGTGTCCTTCCTTATCTTCTCCTCCTCATCCCTTTTTAAAATGACCTCACCTCCACACACGCATACTCGCCGTACACACACGCACACACAAGGTCACTGTCACAAAGTGTAAACGGTAAGTGTGAAAGCATCATCTAAACTAATTAATGATACGAGGAAAAGAGGCTGATATCCGGCGGCCTTGAGCTTTCTGGCTTCTAGCAGCTACAGTAAAACATCAAACTGTTACATCACTTCCCCATTTTTATCTTGCTGCGCTACACATTGCACTTTTCTGAAGCCATTTTACTGTAATGTGGAGCTTGAATTAGTAAATTTCATAGGGAGAGGCAACATACATTTTTATATATTTACTTCCTGGAAAATATGAGTAAATAAGATACAGTATATATAGAAAAACCACAGCAACAAAATCACCAACATTGTAATTTGTCAAACTCAGAAAGATAATAATAATCAAATAACATTCTCAGTGTTAGTCTGCGAGGCGATGGGGGAGCAGCATTCCTCTGGTAACAAATAGAGGCATCTAGTGGTACTAATGGCTCACTGCTGGTATCTTTATGAATGACTAGTTGCCAGCTGAGTCTCTCTCATTAGTACATGTATCTGGAGTGTTAGCCGAGTGATATTTAGTGTTATCAATTTTTAACGGGCTAATTGGGCTTAAAGCTTTCCTGTCTGTAACTAAACCGATGCCAATCTCACATTTGACTGTGACTCATCATATCACATGCAGGTGAAGATGGCAGCTTCCAGCCAGTTTGACACAAACAGGCAGGTTAATCTTGCTGCACATTTGCATCGGAGGGAATCAGGGAATCAGCTTTTCATCTGATGACCGCAGGCGGCTGCAGTTGGCTTGTTTCCGATAGACACACTGTAATAGTACAGAGCGTTCTGTGGGGAAACTGTAGTTACAGGAATGCTAAATGATATATAGAGAGGAGCATTCGGTCACAGGTTCCAGCTAAACACAAATCAGGCATCGAAAATTAAAGGGAAAAAGGCCATTTGTTGTCACTGATGCAATGGTTAGACTATACAGTAAGTTGCACAAATACCTGTCTAGTTCACAATTAAAAAGAAACAAATTAGGAACTAAATAAAGCAAAATACTACTGATTTTACATGTTAAGATCAATTTACTGATCTGGTTAACTACTGCACTCAGCCTGTGAAACAGCTACAGTTTGACATCTGACACCATAAACCCTGATGTGTATATCAGTTTGGGCCTGCAGATAACAACTTTGTATTAGAAATGGGGGCTTTCTACTAGACAGGTGGAGGGTTGCTTTTGGGAAATGTAGCGTTTTTGGAGGAAAATCTTGGCCTCTGTCTAATGTGAGTCTTTCGACTTCATGGAAGAGCAATACCAAATTGCAGGAGTACCACTTTAATAAACAGCTGACGAGTACCTTCTGAATGACTAATGATGAGTGGACACAAAATAATAAGTCATTTCTATCCAGACAGCTGCTTTTCAGTAACTTATCATTATCTATTGTGTATGTCTTCCTTGATCCAAAGGTATTCAGTAACTTTGACACTTCCTAGCTATTCATTACTTAGTAGTTAGTTCCTCATTTAATTCTCACTCATTGCTTGGTAACCGCTCTGGGTTTTGTGTCCCTCATGATAAAATGTTACCTTTAAAAGCCAATGAAATCATTCTCTGGCCTTTACCCATACTTGTTTTTTTCTTTAGGCGTTGCATGTTCTGACTTTAAGTAGTTAAAGTTAAACAGCTCCTCCCAGTTCCTGTGCCATTATGGTAAATACTTTGACAGTGAATACCAAAGAGGTGAACTGGGCTGTGGTTGGAAAAAGTTACAATAGCTTAACATTATGCAATTTGTAATTACATACAAGACTGCTAAACTACAAGGTTGGTTGAGTGTGTGTGATAACATGAGTGGATTAATAACAGGGTCTCTGTTTGCCTTTGTGTATGTAATGCTGTATTGGAAGTGGCACAATAGTTTGTTTATTTGTGCCAGTCTGTGTGTACTTTCCAGACCAGTAGTGTGTAGAAAGTGTAAGTGTAGAAAATGTGCAGGATTTATTTTATGTATCCTTAGGAATGCATGTATGTTTGTGACAGAGAAAGAAGAGCGTGAGTCTCTATGAGGCTAATCTGTGAAGCAGAAAATACTGAGAATCAGAATTTTTAATGGAGAGCGCAGAGATAATGTCTTTCCAGTGCATCTCCGCCCTCGCTTAAGGGCTCTGTCACAGTGACCTCACCACCCCACTGTTGTTAAGTCATTTTCAACATTTTGCAATTCCACTGAGGGACGAGACTTCACATGGGACAGTTACAAACGCTAGATTAGGAATCCCTGTAAACAACAAGCTCTGACAACGAAGATGTAAACACACATGTTCATGGGTCATAGCAGCAATTATGACTATTTGCTCTGCATAAACAAACAAGTGACAGACAGTTATGCAGATGGAGGGATAGAGAACAGAGTTGCAGTAGGCATATCCTGCTCCAATAGTTGCTGTGAACACAAATTTAGAGGGAAACATCCCTTTACTGTGACAGTGTGATCCATGCGTCTGCAATGTGCAAAGCCTTTGTAGTTCTGTGGAATTAGGAGAGAGGAGTATGTTTAGTTTGTGAGATTGAGAAGAAAGGGGGAGAGGGAGATGGTGGTGGGGGAATTACAGAAGTAGAGATACATCAGGAGGAGTGAGGTCACTGATGTGGCAGCAGCAACATGGACACCACTGTAGATCAGTCCTGTCAGATGAATTCAAGTTCCCTTCATTGTCCCATCCGTCACTTTCCAAATGTGTGAGCAAATAGAACTTAAACTGCAGGTTAATTACCACTAATGTTTTGTATAAAGTAATAATGTTTAGGAGAGTTTGATCAATCAAGAGTGACAGAAGCTGGATCTTTCAACCATTTAATCTTCACTTTAACTACATTTAAACCACCGTGACTTTGAGCGACTTTTTCAACTGTGTAGTAGGCTACGTTTAGTTAACTAAGCCATTCAACCAAAACATTTAGCGCCAGCTATTTTAACAATTTACCCATTACTTTTTTCAAACTGTTAACGTTTAGATAACTATTACTCTTTATGCATTAGCCTACTTTTAGCTAACTATGCCAACCATGTATCTCTTTCTTTTAGCTATCTATTTCTATCATTTTCTTCTTGCTAGCAGTTCCAACTTTTTAGCCATTACTTAGATATTTCCAGCACGTATCCATTATTGTGTCTATTTCAACTATGTTAACTTTTAGTTAACTGTTCATGTTTATGCATTACTTTAAGCTTAAACTGTGTAGAGCTTGCCAACAAGTTTTCATGCACTCTCAATCAATGTTCAAATTTATTTATTTTTTTAAATGATCTGCTCTACAATTTCTTCTACGTATCCCCTGGTAACCGCATAAATACCCCCTCGGATCATAGACTGTATATATAATATACATATATATATAATGGGATACAAGTTCCCCTGGTTAGGAGTCACTGCTGGAGATGATATGATTAACTGTGTTAATGTCTGTGCTGTAATGTTTATGTGTTGTAAAATAGGTCTGAACTCTACATGTTCTTAGCCTGCAGACAGAGAGCAAAATATAGTGCAGTGTTATTTTAACCATGAAAAGGATTCTGCACGCAGCAGTTTAGTCTCCATGGAGGCTCCCTCACAACTCCCCATAAAACTCACAGTCTGTCCGATTGGGTCACAACCTCTTGATTAAAATACAACCAGTCCAGCTCCCACCTCAGCTATTACTTAAAGCCAGCCAGAGGTGACTGTTGAGAAAAAGTACATATGTACAGACTATAGACTGAAACATCTTAAAACAGCAGGACAAAGTGGGCTGAATTTATTTAAAAAGAGTGGTAAGACAGAATGAAGACTTTTTGGGAAGTAGCAGTTACGCAGATGGTGGGGGGGGGGAGTCTACTTCCATATTAAGTAATGCATAAACCATGATGAGTTTACAAGGTAGAGAAGAAGGAAAAGGATTGATCTACACACGTCTATGTGTGTGCATATGTAGATATACTGTAGAGCTGCGTTAAAATGCAGTTCCTTAAATTGCCACAAATCCAAATGCTCTCTTGATACAAAGTGTTAATAAACTTTTACAACAAGAAGTTATTGTCTCAATATTTCATTTTGTTTCGTGATAATTTTGAGATTTTTTGCACTAAGAGAATACTAACGCGAGGGACTAACATAAAATTAAAAAATCAATAAAAACTAATAAAGGCAGTACTGTACTGTTCGCCTTATTACACATTTGCTTGACTGACTGGTGTCGCAGCTCATCACAGTCAGCTGTGGTAATAACTATTTGCTCATTCCACCTCATGCTCCTCCGTCACAGCTCTCTTGTATCGGCCCCAGTTATAAGTTATATTGCCACATTACTAAACATACTTTGAAAGGTATCTACAGTATACAACGCTGTTACCAAAGCTACAAAGCTTTAGGACTTGATCAGCAATAGTCTCACATGAAGTATACTGTATGCAGAGAAATGTAAATGAATTGGGTATTTCCATGGGTGTTTCCCTTGGAACTCAAATAGAAAAACAATCTGAATTGGCAGCAGATTGTGTGAGCAAACTTCAAACACTGAAACTTATTCATTATTCCAACAAGTTTCAGGTCATTTTTCATATCACAGAACTATCATTTTATCACACAGATTGCTGAGGAAAAGGTGGGGTTCACTTGGACTGGAACCATTTACAAACATCCTCCCAGAATTAGGACCGAAGACATAAGATGACTCGGATGAAAGATGAAAGGAAACCTAACTTTCTCATGCACTTAATGACGTCTTGAATTGCTAGCTTATATGTACAGAAAATGTCTATTGGGTCAACAAAAGGGTGATATATGCCAAAGATATGGCCTCATAGGGATTTTTACATGTAGGCCTTTATGTCCTTTTACAACCCACACTACCAGCAATCCCTGTTACTTATCATACACATTCAAATGGAACATTTCTTTATCTCTGATAAACACCTCCAGTTTAAGTTTGTGGCTGACAGCCAATGTACATAACCATTTTGGCTTAATTAGGAAATTCCTCCATTGTCTCCAGTATTTGGTCTGGCGGTAGAAAAGCTTTGGTTTCTTTCCTGCTAGTAACTTCAACATTCAAAGGATCACCTTATTTAGACTGACATTTGAACTTGACCTGGGTCACTTTGTGTCTGCGTGCGCTGCTCTTTGAAGCTCTTTCCAGCTTACTCTGATAAAGCGTGCAATAAAAACATACAGACAATCAATATATAGATCTGATGTAGCAGGCCTCTTTTCTTTACACTCTTTCCTTCTTTTCTGTTTGTTCTTTGATTATAACTATACATTATCTCACATGGCAAAATTGCCATTGCAGCACCTTACAACTAACAGCATTTATAGTCATTGTTCCATACAATTTCACTGGCTGTGATATTTATAAATCACCTGGAAAAAAGTTTTACATAAAACACAGGACCTTGTTTGTTCATGGAAATGTGTCTGTTTGCATTGAGTATGTCAATGTCACAAATGCGAGCCTGCTCTTACTGTTTGTTAACATTGTTATTTAAATTAGTCTATTTAAATGAAACAATTCTCTTTGCATCTTTGTTTGCATGTTATACAGTGGGCGAAGGAAATACAAACATAATAAATGTGTACAGATATAATTTACAAATAGAGTAGCCATGCAAACTTTATACCTTGATAGCTGTTTTACCTTACTGAACGCTAAAGGGTAAAAACAGTAGGCCTACACCTCCTATTGTATCATCCCGCCCTCTCCCATAGTTAAAGATTCATTTTATCTGTTTCCTGTTTTACTTTGTCACTCACCTTTCCCTCTCATTTCAGCCAACTTCACTTCCTCCCCTGATTGTGTTCACCTGTCTCTTCAGTCCTGCAGCCACCTCATCTGTTGTCACTCCCCTCATTAGACTCTTCCTTTTATATAGCACTCTTGTCCCTTTGTCTCTTGCCAGTTCATCTTTGTTCTCCGTATGAAGCGTCCCAGCATTTTTCCTGTCTCCATGTTCCTGGTTAACCTGATCTCTGCCCGTGTTTTTGACCTACGCCTTTTGCTTGCTCCCTATCGGATTTGTTTGCCTGTCTCCATTTCACCACCTGGGTACCAAACCTGTTTTCCGGCAAGTAAAGACTGTTGCTTTGAATTTATCCCTGTCTCTGAGTCGTGCATTTGAGTCCTATTCCCACAATGTCAAACTTTCCCATTAATATGGATAGCACTTTTAGCAATACGGCCGGCAAATATCCCGCCATCGGTAGTCAAAGCGGGCCGATGGGAGTGCTGGGTCTAACCTGTGTAACGGCAGCAACAGACAATGCTAACTGTTAACAGAAGATTTATCCCAGCCTCCGTACTCCCGGCGACGCAGCCTCCCGCCGACGTAGAGGACTAGTCGAGGGTGCGATTCGTTTTCTCGTTTCTGCCACTTTGGATTTAATCAAACGTCTGAGTCTGCCCCATGGATGTATAAAGAGAATGTCTGCCTGAGTCAGGCAGCTGTACTTCTTCTCCCTCTCTACTGAGGGCAGACTGGCGCTACAGTGAATCACTACCACCTCTAGAGGAACAAGTGGTATTACAAGGCAGGACGGAGCGGCACTAGTCAGGCCTTCTACAAAACAAAAGTAGGACATAATACATGTGATGCCACACTACCCTACTAACATTGTGGTGTGATTTCACAACCACAACACTGGCCTCCAAACTGTATTCAACAGTTTATTGCTTAAACTTTGGTAATCACTGTTCATACTGAGACCAAGCTCTGCAAATGTAGTTTCAGGCCTAAGTATATATTTGCTGAGTAGAGTTGGAGATATCTGGTTTATTTAAAGTGATTGCATCCATTTTGAAACTGGAAATTCTACATGTCTGCTAAGGAAAAGTGGTATTTCAGTTTTATTTTTTTTAAAGACTTAACTTATGGCAGGGAATTCACTAACTAACGAATCCAAGAAGTGTTATCTGTAAAACTTCATTAAATATTTGGAATATACATGAATTAACATAATCTCATGCATATCTATATGTAACAGTTCATTGATGAATGTGTAAATAAATAACAGTGAGGACAAAAAATTGAAAGGGAGAAAATGACCAAGGGGATGGATTTAAGTCGGGATTTAATGCCAGCAGGATGAGTTTAGTTCCTGATCGGGCTGTTACAAATGATGCTCTCCAATATTTGGATTTCACCCTTGACATTTTTGTAGAGTACTGTGGGAGCGTGAACGTCCGGAGCTTGATGGTGTAGTGACATGGAGAGTACACTTTTTTTTTTTTTTTTTTTGGTTAATTTCTGCAATGTGAATAATGGATGACTAGTAAATGTTTTACTCAAGTTTATTTCACAAAACAAATTCTGCCACACTCCAGAGAAAAGGATGTAAAGTTCATAATTGACATGTCTTGTCGTCCATTTTTAACATACTGCATAGGCTATGTGGCTAAATGTGGAGACGAAATAAAAAGAGCAGTGGTGTAAAGGGAAGTTGTGAACATTTTACAGCTACAATGGTATAGAAGTAGCCCTGTGCACTAGGTAGGGGAGCACCTGCTTCCTTTACAGTACAAACATACCCACTTCCACAACATGCCAGTATCTTACAGTGTTGTATTGTCGTTGTTGACCATGCAATTTTGAAAAAAGAAAATGTCAAATTGAATACTACCATTAGTACACTCCCAGGCAGTCTGTGTACACATATGTACGTACTTGCATGAATTTCGAAGGGTAGTATTGTCTCAAATCGAACACGGCTGTTGTGCACTTACCGAAAATGACTATTAGCTAGCTAGCATTCGCGTTATCGTTCACGGTACCAAGTGTATTATATTACTAAGTATAAAATAAAAAAACCATGTATGACTTGCATTTGTATAGTGCTGTGTTCACTGGAGCAACCACAACCGCTGCTGGTCACCCCCCCCACACCCTTCCACTATTGGAAGTGTCCAGCGCTCCACACTTGACCTTTTACGAGTACACCATCCACTCATATTGCACTGCATGAAAGCCCTTATTCACTTAATATAGCAAGTGTAGGAACAGAAGAATGCAAATTTAGACACAGCATCAGACACGGATGGTATTTGAAGTAATCGGGGCCAAATAATAGCAGAACCGATGCTTCTTACAGCAAGGTAATGCAAACCAAAACCAGTGCTGCCGCTATCAGATTAGCACTGTACAGTAAATGCAGTATAACTTCAGTGCACTCGGGCTGGGATGTTGAGGCCTAAGGCCTAAATGATGTGTGCGTGATAATGAATCCATGCAGATAACATGACATTCCTTCCATTTATGCACACTATCAGCATCATCTCACACATGAAACTACTTGACTCTTGATCTTTTGACAGAGGGCAGTGTGGAGATGGCAGGAGACAAACGTCAGACAAACGGGAAAAAAAACATCTACTGTATATGGCAACAACAGCCCAGACAAACATTCTGCAACTATCCCTAGGGGATTACATAACACTTTCTTGGAAATGGTGGGTCACAATGACCAGTTCATATCATCTCATCTCCATTAGCCATCAGCAGGCCTCTTGCAAAGCCATTATGAAACTGTCTGTCACAAAGCGGTGGCAGCTTCGGCATCAAGTGTACTGTGTAAAGGTCAGGACATCTCCCACTCAGCACAGCACATCTTTAGCGATGCAACACAAGTATTAAGAGGTGTTGATGTTGCATGAACACATCAGAGCAATTCACAACGACATAAACTGTCTACTGCTACTTTGAAGTTCTGGTAAATGCAATGCTTTTCCAATTTTTGTGAATCTTAAAGTAATATTCACTAACCCCCTACTAACAAGGTAATTGTGTGTTGCTTGCATATAAAACCGCTTGATTTCAGTTTCACTATGAAAAAAATAATTAAAACGTCTATAAAAAAACTTTTACGGCAGCTAATCCTAAGTATCTGTTGTACTTTTGTGTTCTTGGTATGTTCAAAAGCTTTTTATAGAATATGGCTTGATGCGCCCTTCATGTTTTAATTGTTAGTCAAGACAGTCTTGTTTGTTTGCACATGATACAACCACAATTTGGGATTCAGTGTCTTGCCAAGGTCACTTTGACATGTGGACTGTTCGCTCCCCAGTTCCTACTTGCAGTCTTTTTGTTCACTACATGTGTGATAAAGTGATGTGAACATTTCAAGCTTGAACGCAGACTCATAAATTGAATAAAATGCTTTAAAAAGCTTACTTACAAAAGCTGACAAAGTGACAGTTAATGTGAAGGCTATAAGGCAAACAGGAGCTAAACATTGGGGCATAACGGAAAGGATCAAAAACATATTACTTTTAATTACATGCATACACTCGATCGGAGTTAAATTTTCAGATATTAATCCCCTCAGTTTCTTAAAATGTATTTTTTTTCATCTACATAGTGTCACAAGGTAGATTGTCTGCTGTTTATACAGCCAGCCATGCAGAAGAGCTGTCTGTTATTTGCTGTTTCCTGTACAATGCTCTGTGACAAAGCTGATAAACATGCTCTATAAATAAATCTTGCATGACTAGCCTCTATCATGTACATTTCCATATAAAATGTTATTCCTGGTTGTTAAATGAACACAAAGGATGTTTAGAAACATAACAGCACAGGTTTAAAATCACCCTTCTACTACACTGTCTTAACCAGCCCCAGCACTGCTGGACTACAGCAACTACAGTTGAGCAACTGTTGCCTTATTTGGAGTCAATGGACGGAGAACTTATAGTTATGATAGACCTGACATCTCGGGCTGCTGTTCAAATTTAGTGCTAAATGAAAAGGCCCTGCAAACAGGTCTTTTTACTTTTCGCAGCTGATCAGACCTTTTCTCATTGTAGTTGGGTGGTGCTATTTTGAGTTTGCTGAAGTCACCAAAGTCCATTTACTTAAATCACAAACGTATAAACGCCGTTGGGCAAGTTAATTAAAAACTGTAATCAATTACCCATTATCAAAATTACCCATTACATATTACTTTAGTTGCAGGCAGGTTATTTTTTTTAATGGCTTTGTCTTGTGATGCTCAGTTAATGTCTCCTTATAGCTTTACAGATGTGTATCTAATGATGATTTTGTATGACCAAGCCTGAAGTCCGCACTAATGCTTAGGAGCCCATGATTCCTTGCTACGCCCCTGCTAATGTGAATCCAGTGCCATCACTTGTTTGTAAATTATAGGGAAGTTTCCGAAAAAAACATTTGCCTTGACAGCTCGGCTTTGTGTGGCCTTAATAAAGGGAACCCTCGGATGCATTCCTCCACCCTGCCTGGCCAAAAATGGCAAGAATGCGGAGTGACTTTCTCATTTCTGCATGACCGAGCAGCCTTTGAGCTCAGGCTGTTGGAGCTGTGACACATCGGGGGAGATACTGAAGCGGAGGGGGCGAACTGATGATGAGAGGAGTGGCACACTTCACTAAAACTTCCCGGAGTGACGCGCCTCGCCGCCGCTCCTCCCCCGTCAGCAGCGAGCAGAGAAAGTTCCCCCTTTTTGACTTTTAATTCTCCTGATGTAGCGATAGTTTGACGCCGAGTCTTTCCAAACGAGACAGAACGTTTGGACATGAAGGCACTCTGGTGACTTTTCTGCAACTGGTAGAAAAAGTCACTTGAATCTTTTTCTCCAAAGCGTGCGGCATCATGAAGCCACTGCTGCGCTCCTCCAGCCTCTCTCTTTGGACTCTTCTGTTCTTCAGCGCTCTCCTCAAGGTAAGAAGAAAGCGATCATTCATTTACATTTTGCACTGAATTGAACCAGGTGGTGTTGTTTTGTTCATGACAACGGGGCGCTTTGTTTGCAAGATGAAGGTCATTTTTTTTTTTTTTTTATCACTCTGGTGAGACTGCACCTGTTGCGCAGGTAGCTGCTGTTCTGTGAGGTGAGTTACTTCTCCAGTCAGGAGTTGGTGCAGATAGAAAAAAAAAAAGTTCGTGGAAAAATATCAACAGTTGCAAAACAGTTTCATCACAATAAGGTTTGATGGCAGATGAGAATGTCACAACTCACTATAAGAAGAAGAATGGTCCTTTGAGAGTTTTTAATTGGATTCAAATTTATGTCAGCAAGTAATTAATACGTCGACCTTCAGGCAGAGAGGTTTAACAATGGTGGGCTATTTATTGGAAGACGTGAGGAGCATATATTAAGTCCTACGATGTTGGATTTACTTGTGGAAATAAACACAATGCATTTTTCATGCATTATTTGTCATAATTAAGTCAAGCATCCTAATGAGATACTATATGTTTGTAATCTATTTGTTGGTCATTTATTTATTCAGGATTGCACATGTCAGCAGTGGCCTGACCTGTAATGTGAAATGGGTTAAAATGCCTTGCTGAACAAAGCTTACATAACAGTTAGACTGCCACAGACCCACCTGTCCTTGTCCCACTGGTCTTTCTGGAGAGAGAGAAAGAGGGAGAGAAAGGGTGAGCGAGGTTGAGAATGGCATGTGGGGATGTGTGTGGCCAACACAAAGGGGTCAGGAATGGAATGAGGTGCAGCTCAGTGTCCCTGTCACTCATGCAGCCACTAACTTATTAATTAATAGGTACAACTAGGGTCTGCTAGAAACCACTGCAACAGACAGAGAGATGCGTCGTGACCGCTGGTCATTCTGAAGACTGTATTGGGCTGTATAACTATAAGGACATGTTCTAATAAAAGTTTAAATAGTTCATTTATAAGGTCTTTCTAATAATCAGAGGTATTCCTTAAGAGGCCTGGTGCTGACAAATGGCTGATTTCTGGCTTTCACACCACAAATGATGAAGCGCTTTATGTAGCATTACTACAGTGTAGAAATACTCTGCTGTGAAAGTCCTGCATTCAAAATCTTACTTAAGTAAAAGTAGTAAAGTGTTAGGACCAAAATATACTTGAAACACCATAAGTAAAAGTACTCAATATGCAGACTGACCCATTTCAGAATAATGTATATTATATTTTTGGATTATAATTATTGATGCATTAATGTGTTTATCACTTTAATGTTGCAGCTGGTAAAGGTGGAGTACATTTAAATCATTCTATTTATTTCTGGTTTGCTTTACCTATACTTATATATCATCATTTATCGTTTATTAGTTAGTCTATTTTGTATTAATAATCTAAACCTGCAAAGTAACTTGAATGAATGAAGTAGAGTTAAAAGAACAATATTTGCTTTCAAAATGTAGTAGAGTAGAAGTAGCATCAAATTGAAATACCCAAGTAAAGTAAAAGTACCTCAAAATTGAACCCAAGTACAGTTCTTGAGTAAATGCACACTCCACCACTGAATTTTAACGTGTATCAGTCATATCGCAGCCAATACCCTATCCACTAAATAAGTGATATGGCGTATGGCACAGATATTGATGTGGTTAGAAATGTGACAAATGCAAGTGGCCTCTCTCCAAAGCATAAGTGGTGTTACAGGTTCATACGGCATAATCTGTATGTGTGGAGGTTTGGGTGGATATACTGTATGCGTACAAAATGTGCGATGGCTTCCTTTAATGATGACCACAATATTTGCCACCTTAACCAGAACTTCACCACAGAGGCATCACAGTAGCGCTAACAAACTTGAGGACTTGGTGTTGATGTACATGTATATTCAAACTGTGAGGTGAATTGTTGAAAATTTGACATTAGCATGAAACTACAAAATACATACGATCCTATTTAAAGGATAAAGGGAAAAAAAACATATTCTGATTGTTTTCTTATCTTGTTTTTTCCTCAATTGATTTGCCCCTTTTCCTCCTCCTTGTTGTCTTTTCCACTCTTTTGTAGTTGCTTAAAGCAGGTAAACTGGATGGTGAACAGAGTCGGTTTATGCCTAGCATCAAGGTGTAGACAAGTATCAAACTCTGATAGTTACATAAATATAGGGTCAAAATAAAAATAAATGTTTTAAAGGGGGGAACTGAAATTTAGACCAAGATACAAACTAAATACCACAGATCACCTTATGAGAAATGTTCCCTTTAGACGAGTAATTATATCATACAGACTGTGACATGTACTTGCAGTAAGTAGGTTATTAACGTTATTAACGGACAGTCAATAGTTGGAAATAGGTGCCATGCAGATATGTCCTTTCAGGGAAGCAAAACATTTCCCCCTTTCAACGGTAACTTCCTTTTAGCCACTGTTTCTTTTTTTTTTTTTTTTTTTTTTAAATCTGACAGAATTAAACATCTGATGCATTCTGAAGGCCACTGAGAATAAGCTGTATGATGACCGAAATGCATTATACTATTTTTTTTTTTAAGCAAAGACATGCTGTCCCTAAACTGCTCTGCCATTAAAAAATATTTAATATTAAGTCATGATCTGCAACTCATCCTCTGACTAGTTTCCATGACCAGAGAAGGGCACAAAGGTGTAACGTCCCACCACAACAGTCACTTCCTATTTTCATGCACGGAAGTGCTGACGGACCCTCAGACAAAGAATAAAAGAGTAAGAGAACCGTAATTAAAAGTCTATTTTTAGTTTTCGAGGTCCTAAAGTCTAATATTTAACTGATGAAAAGAATATCGACTCTTGGAGAAAAAATAAGTCATTAGAATTTACTGTTATAGTCACTTTATAATTTTCCTTTCTGAACGTGCATTTGTTGTAAATTGTCATTGTTTGTTCTACAGTATTATTTCTATCACTTGTTCAATGCCCAGTTGATGACAGATTATGCAGAACTTAATATAATCACCACCCTCCGAGGAGGCCGGCGGGCACGGACAGGCGACCAGAGGCAAGTGCGCCCCTGGGAAACCGTGCGAGGCCGACGGGAACACCAAACAATTCAGACCTTGCAGACCCAGACCCAGATTTAATGCACCCCCTCCTACAATTTACAGACATTTTCAGACCTTTAATATACAAATCTCTTATTTAAGATGTTTTAAGAATTTGTAAGGATCTGCGGGAACCCTGATACAGCCCCTCACATCTTAAAAGTCTTCTTAATGAACACACACGTAAAGTGCCCTGCACTTCACCACAGGTGTTTTCACTTGGTTGTAATTAGGTAGAGCTATGATGGAATAACACCAGTTACCAAACTCCATTAACCAATAGGATCTCTGAAGAGGAGAAATTTGGCATATTAATTGAAAACACCTGTGCAGATGGGTGAAGGGTGTGTCGGGCCTTTAAGACTAAACCATCCCCCACTTTTCTTACCACTTTACTTTAACACATATGATATGTGTTCAAATTTTAACTAAGGATAATCATTTTGTGTGAATGCCACAATCATTCATATTATATTGTATTATATTATACTTGATTCACTGGTTTAATTAATTAGTCTCTTTAACCACATATTTATTATTTCATATTCTATTCTATGAGTCTATTCCCCTGCTGAACCTAATGTCCCTATGGCGATCATTAAAGTTTGATATATAAGTGTTTCTTATTAAATTAATAAATAACACTAAATTAACAGAACTAGTACATTAATATCTTGATGCATAATTCAGTTTTCAATCCTTCAGTCCTTTAATGATTCTGTAATTTCTCTCGGGCTCTTCCAGTCTATAAAGACACAGCTCTTCTGCTTGAAATAACACATCCATTCAGTAGTTAATATAGCGTTAGTCTTTTTCTTGTATTTAGGAGCTTTTCATGAGGTTTGTCTGGCCATCATACGCTACACACCTCAGAAATGGGATGACAAATACGGCAAAAATAAGCGGTAGCTGCAATCTAGAGAGAGTGCGTGCAAAGTCACAGCTTGACACATTCGTGACCCAGGAAAAGTACAAAACTTTGCATGAGCCTCTCTGTTCCCGTGCACTGTATCTGTTTCTCTTTTTTTCTCTGTCTCTGGCCTCCTGACAGCATGCAGAAATGAAAGAACGGTGACGTTGCTATCAGTCCAGACATCTTGGAACAAGGAAACGTGACGTTTTCTAACACTTGCAAGAACTGGCGCGTCTGTGGCTATGGACTGTGAAACACTGTCTTTCTGGCTAGCTGCTATTGTAAGGCCTTGCACTACTATAAAATGTGGATGACGTGTGATGACTTCATGACAAGTATCCCTCTCCAAAATGTATTCTTCTCACTGTATCCAGATTAGAAAGCTTGCATCCCATTATTGATCTAAAGTGCAAAGGTCACAGGTCAAGTCGTCCTTTGTGGAATGCTGAACCCTCCGCCTACTCCCAACCCCCCTCCAACTGTATCAAGACAGTCCAGTTTCAAATTAACATCCCCAAACATGCTACCATCGACCAGGGTTGTGACTGGAAGCTCAGCGTCAACAAAATGAATTACAAAGAGTCACAGTTCCTCAGTCCATGTAAATGAGACACAGGCTCCTCTCTTGGCCACAAAGGCCTTGTTGTCAGCAGATAGCTATCTTTCTACCAGTGGCCTCTGAACAATGCTGTAGTTAGGATGAAAAATTATTATTTTTCTCTTGTTTCAGTTGTCTGTCTACCACTTGGTCATACTGCTTTTCCAGATGGCGTGCTGGAGTGCTTTAAGTAAGGTTTTTAATGCCCTGTTAGTACAAACTGATCATATTACAGGCAGTTGTTGAAATGTCTGGTTCTGAAAAACGAGTGTGACTAAATGTCACTGTCAGCTACGCTAGAGGCACAGCTCTAAGGGTGATAATGTAGAGGTGTTCAGTACATGTACAAATTAGGGATGTCCGGTCAAGTTTTTTTGCCCCAGAGGCATTTTATATCGAGTGTCTGCTGATACCGAGTCCCGACTTGAATTTTCCTGATAATGGAGTTGCACACTTCAAGTACATTGAAGTTTTTAAAATATATCCAATGTCTGTGCTTGTGTGTGTGTGTGTGCGAGCAGCGGCGCAGGGGAAACGCTACTGTTACCGACACCTGAGTGACAGCTGATGTCAAACACAGGATATTTAAGATCGCTGTCATAAATCCTAGGAACAAATCAATCTTTATCAAGACATTTTTAAAGTGTATTGCGTTGACTTACTGTTGAACGTAGTAAAGTGCCTTTGAACTCTAAATTGAATCAGCAAAGCGATTCCTTTTGCACAGACATTCATGGTCCCCAGAGGACGTATCCTAGTTCTCCTGACTGTTCCTCTCGTGCCACCAGAAGGTTGACATATTTCTTTTAAAGTGAAATTCCTCAACAGCTATTGGATTGCCATGACATTTGACACAGACATTATTGTTCCGCTCATAATAAAAAACGATCATGCTGTCCAGGGTCACATGGGGCAGGAGCCTATCCCAGCATACATTGTTGTTCAATGTCTACATTCAAAAAGGGAAATGACATATATAGCCATAGGTTCGTACACCCTTTAATACAGCACAAAGAAGCCAGTCTAATACAAAACCTACAGTATGCTTTCTCTGCTCTTCCCCGCAGACGTGCACACATCACACTCCGCACTCCACTTTAACACATTTCAAACATCACACTGATCACACTTCTATGATCAGTGTAATGGCCCAGCCCTCTGTGTCCAGAATCTGTGGGTGTTGGTTCGTATGTATTCATGAACATCTCCGCAGCATTAGGAGGAAGCTCTGGCAAGTGTATTGTAGTCAGATGGGTATCTGCAGCGAGCAGCTCCGCACTCTTCACAGTGCAGGGAACAGTAAATATTACGTCACTCATTTCCATAGCCTCTGATGTGGCCCGCGATAGCAGCAGCAGGACTGTGCGGTGTGGGAGGCTGATACTGTACCTGGAGACAAACACACTCATAGTTATAGCCGTCATGCACAGGGAGTTATTGGAGGCTGTGGATATTTTTAGACATGGCTTTCACTTTTTTTTTTTTAATGATTCATGTTTCTATATTATTCGACAGGAGGACGCTCATATTGAATTTCTCTTATGGAGTTTTGTGCCATTTGTACTCATAGAAATGCTTCCACTCTCATATGCTATATAATATACTACTGTATACATAACGCAAATATATAAAACACAGACATCTAAATGGTTCATCTGCATATAAATCAAGAGTAGATATGGTCCATTACAGGAACCAATAAAACATTTTCATTTAAATGTTCTCTACCAATTCATTTGTTTTCTTACTAATTTGTAGTAAGTTATGTGGTATTGAATATAAGGGTAATATTAGTCATTTTCATAAATACATATAGACTACTGAAAGAGAAGTACTGATCACTAGAGGTACCTATGACATTGTGAATAAATTGGAAGCAAAGATCTCAATGTTGGATGGCATAACCAGTCACGTGTGGCGATACAGTTAGAAACAATGTTTATGACCAATGACTGAAATTACAATTAAAAAAAAACTCAAACTTACATTATACTGTAGCACATTATTTAGAAAAACTTCAAGTTGTAAAAACATGTATCTTGATAATAGAAAACAGATGCAAAGGTACAGTTTGGCGTGAAAGAATTACACATGGCACACTTTAGAGGAAGCAACAGTGCAGTATGTCAAGGGATGTTTTGGCAACAATGCTTCAAGAAGGCTTTATGGGGGAAAAAAACTGTTTAAGTAAAACGAGCGTTGATTTATTAGCAAATGTCGTGTGGCTCTTCGCTTCCATTATTTGACCTTAATGAGCTGGAATTATGGCATGTTAACTTAAAAGTCCTTTATGTTGTTCAAATCTGTTATCATGGGTCTCTGGGTGGGCTCAGGAAGTGACAGGAAGTTATTTTAGAACAGAAACAATGAGTAGGTCGCTCACAAGCTACTGAAGCAATGAACTTAAAATAGAGAACAAGCTGCCAATTTATTAGAGTCTGACAGAAGAAAGTGAGAATCACTTTCCCAAAAATCCTACCATGCATCATACTTGACGTTTGCACTGAGGTATGAACTATGCATTTTAATGTGGAAAGCTGAATACACAGACAAAACTAATTTACTTTTATGAAATATTTTGCTTACCCACAGTGTGATCTCACTATGGCATAAATTAAACCCAAGGAGAAATGTTAATATAGTGTAAAATAGTATATAAGTAAAAAAGTGTAGTGGCCCTGCACACCCACACACGTGTTTTCAATCACTCCCACAATTAGACCTCCAGTCAGGTTAGAGTTGGGTGGAGCTATGCTGGGAGTTACCTGATAATACAGGCCAGAGCTGTCAATCAAGCACAGTCTGTTCACAGCCACACTGTCTTGTGAAGAGGTCTAATCAGGTCCCTTTAGTGAAAACACCTGTGTGGATGTCAACAGCTACTGACCCTAAATCAAACACATTGTTTAAAGCTTAATTTGACTCCATTGGTTACTTTACAAGTAGGGATGCATGTTAACTCATTTCACAATCAACCACGCTTCAAAGCATCACGGTTTTGTAACCGTGAGGCTCAGCTACACCGAGTGTTTCTGTGATCACTCTCAGAAAAGGTACAAGTGGTTATTACTTTAGTAGCAAGTTACTTAATGAATCGCTGAGCTGGGAGGGAATTAAGTATAAACGTGTCACAAACAATCAACTGAGTAGCAGGCATGAAGTATTGTTCTTTTTACCGCCTTCACGTTTTTGTTCTAAGTTATGAGATTTGAAGGAGCTAAGGTTAAATAGGTTGATCCCTGAGAAAACAGCTTTAAAGGTGATTTCTTGATTGTTTTTGGGTCTGAGTGTTATTATGGAGGAAGGAACCGGGGCGTTATCAGCAGCAAAGGCAGACTGCTGGGAATGAAAGGGAATCAGAGAGTGGCAGGCAGGCTGCCTTTAGGGTTGATGTAATGTTTATATAGTGGTCAGTACAGCCATTTCCTCCTCCTCCCTATGCAGACAGGCCCAGTCAAAGGGCACAGATACAGTACACAGGGCAAAAGGGTCATTGGCTGAGTCAAAGCTAAGAGCGTTTTACAATGAACATTAAGTTTTGCTCCTCAAGTAATAAGAAACAACGCTGGAGATTTTCTAAGAACTTTATATCGTCAGACTTTGAGCTGTGTGTACTAACAAACGGCAAAATAATTTTTCTCCTTATCTTTTATTGGCTTCAGTATAATAATCAGCTGATACCACTTGTTATTTTACACACCAGTATACATATATCTAACACTATATACATTTTGGTAAGTAATCCAAGTGATCCTATAAGGTCTATATTTAGGAGACAGACTAGCTGAGGGTTAGCAGGGAGGGAAGATGTACAGATGGGTGGAGCTGAGTCCCAGTAGACATGCAAAAAAAAAAAAAAAAAAGACATCCATTATGTGAACTGAAGTATTTCTATGGCAATATATCCCAAATGGGACTTTGAGTTTGAGTTATTTTTGCACTCTGAGTCAGTGCCAAGGCATAATGGCTTGAGAAGTTGTTTTGTTTATTTAGTCAGGAGAAAATAAGTGATACTTAGGAAGAGTGCCAAGGGAAACAAAGCATTTGGGAATCATAGCTCAGAGAAATTACATCCACAGAGGTCAGTTCAACAAGAATATTTGTATGAAAACATGAGATTGTCATAGCTCAAGAAAGTTTAGTTTGTCAGCAACAGCTGCACCTAAGTTCAAACTTGGTCTGGTTGTAATGTGTTTAAGTTTACGTACCACTAAATTAAAATGCCTTTCACCACCCAACTAGTTTTTAAATAGAGCTTACTAAATATTGAATGAATGTATCTGTTGTTGAGGTTTAGAGTTAATTCTCAACCTCGGAAACAACAGTTACGAAAGCGATCTCACCACAAGGTCCTATTGGTAACTGTTCTGGAGCTTTTGATCATATCACATGATCTTCAACGGCAGATATACAGTAGTTTACCCAGTTGTCATTTAGCTGTTCATACTCTATTCTTTCTGAGCACATCGCGGACTTTCATCCACGTTGGCTTAAAAGCTGAGGTTCAAAGCTAAAAGTTAGTGTTGTTATCTGGTTACCAAAGAAAAAACATTGAACTTTAAAAAGTGACTTATCATGTTTTAAAGTCAGATAGAGTCTGTAAGCTTTGTGATAATACATTTTATCAACCAATAACCATGCATAATTGTAATTGAATCTAATTAAACAGGGCATGGTAGAAACAATAATACAATATATTTTACAGTAAAAACTTGAAAATGTCTGAATTTTTTAAGTTTTTCATGGCATCTCAACATGGAAAGCACAAGTTAAACAAACAAGATTACTGTAATCATGCACTCCATTTAGGTGCTTTATTTCCTGGTCCCTGGTATCATGGCTCAAGGCTCACTGTCATAGCTTTCTCTTACATCTAAATGGAATTCAGCAATCATTCATATTATTATGAATGATTGCCTTAATAGACCCTTAAAACACAGCAGACATTTTGAATTGCCAAAGCAGGAAAATCACAGGTGAAATTAATTAATTATTAATAATGGAGAAAAAAAATTAATAATCATTAATGAATTCCATTTAGGTGAGGCGAGTGCTGGCCTCTTGTATTGTGCATGCTGACTCACTGGCATGGCTTACTCTGACACTTAATGGAATGGAACCATCGTTAACGTGATTATTTACACCTGTACATTTCCTGCTTTGACAGGCCACATTATTTGCTGTGAAAAGGGTCTATAGGTTGGTGTGGCCAACATATTAGCAAACAGTTGCCTATTTACACATCCAGCCAAGACAGAGAAAGATTACCATTCATTTGGAGTCATGTTTCTGACCACATAATGAATGTAAGTCCAATATTGTATCTCCTCTTTGCATTGTTTTGGTAAACTCCTGAGAAGAAATTCTGGTTCTTAGCTGCTACATGTTTGACTTTCTGGATAGCTGCATCCTGCTAGCTAACATAGCTTGTCTACTGTATCTGCAGTTTGGTGCTGGACATTTATACTGGTATACATGCAGTGTGTTTATCAAAACTTTGAGCTGAGAACATCAGCTTGCTTCCATTAGAAATGGGGTTGAACAGAGGGAAGACTGAACCATACGGCAACTGTACAACCCAAACTAAGCTAATTACAGGGTTGAGCTAAAAGAGGCTAACAGCTAACGTTAGAGCTGCAGAGCCACTATTATCTGTAGTTAATTAAGGGGACCTCTGCCATTACAGACACTCCTCTAAATCATTTAAAATCATAACCACTTTATCGTTCAAAAGTGTTATGTTTTAAAAGTTTAGTTAGGTTAGCATGTGAAGCTGCAGCAACCTCCTTTTTAGCTTTACCTGTTTTAGCCTCAGTAACAGTTTGACACAAAAAGCTTTACCAGCCAAGACATTCAGGTTGTACAGAAAAAATAAAGAATAATTTTGATTTGTTTAACTATTCTGGTTATATGTCTGTCTAAACACAACGCAAGACAGTGGGGATAATCACCACTCTGGTGAATGCTCTTTTATCTGTTAAAAAAATCTTTTGTGGTGGGAAAGTACAAGTGTTTCACTAAATTACAGATAGTGAGACATTTTCCACATTTACACTCTCTCTAACAGGGCGTTAGTGTGAAGCTCAGCCACGCTTTCACCCTTCACAAACAGCAGAAGCACAGTCCTGATGTAGGCCTATACTTCCTCATACTGTTCCTCCTGTCAATATAGAAATTCTTCCATACAACTTGATAATTGCAAGTCAGTGGTTGGTTTGTCGGTTATTGTAAAAAGGACTTTCAAGAATCAAATACTGCCCTTCGTAGAATATAAAACACACACCCGTTATATTTCATTTAAATGTATGTCATACTTGCACTGATGATGATGTGTCTAAACGCTCACATTAGATAACCCTAACCCTCTCAGACACTGTGTAAACAGCCTGGCTTCACCACATCCTCAAAGTGTACTGAACCCTTGAACTCCTTGTGCATCGCTGGGTGGCACCACTGTACTTCAGAAAGAAGAATAGTGTCCCGGAGGACTGGAAGGAAGGGAAGGGTCAATGTTGTTAATAGAAAAAGAAAAGTTAAGGAGAGGTCTCCAGGGATGTGTGGGGGAAAGGGGCAACATTTGATGCAGAATGGACCTTTTTTTTCTCTGTTTCCTTGTCTGATGATTTTTGAGTTGTTAGGCCTATTCTATTCTGTTCTATTCTATATACAATTTCTAATTCAAATGTGCTGTTGTTAGCATGATTCATTACAATATTGCCAAAGATTATTGTACAAGACTTACGATGTCACTATAATTCTGAATATAAGAAAGAAATACAATAGATATTCACACAGCTGCTTATTATAGTTTATCAGGTACACCCAACAATGCAGTCAAACACAACAACCTTGTAATAAATCCCAACTTTGTGATAGTTGTAATTAGAGCTTAAGTGAATCATTGATTTGTCAATTTCAGAAAAATAACTGAGTAATTGTTTAATAATACTCAGTTAACTTAAAGATATGATATTTTTCAAAAAATGTTGACAGCTAAATTGAAAACATCATTCAAAACTTAAATAATAATGAAAACAATCACCAGTTGCAGCGCTACTTTTCATTTCGTGTTTAATTTAACATTTAACATTGACATATTTAATTTTAGAGTACAACCTGGTTAGATTTTTTTTCCTTTTTTATTCTATTCTGTCGTTATCGGGAGTTAATAATTGATGGTTATCTTTGTGCTGGAGAGAATGATGCAGGTTTGAGCAATGATGCCATGTGTTTAATGTTTAGCTAACATTAAAGGCTGCATGTCAGCGAGTCACTCTGGGCTGATTAAGTTTCGGCTAATAAGTAATGTGGGATCTGAGCAGTGTGTTTAGTCCTGATACCAGGACACAGGCGATAACCTTGGTACAAATACAGAGCTGTGTGGACATGAAGTTGTATGTCCACATGCATTTTGTAGTTGTTTTGGAGCATGAGAGATTAGGAAGAAAAGTATTTTCACAGTTCACAATTATATTTATAGCTCCCCAAATGTATTATTATCTGAGGCAACAGAATGATTACCGATGGTCGAGTATTACCAGGATCTCTTGTTTGTACTAAGTAATGCAAAAACATGATCTTTTCATCAGTTACAATGGGACTTTATCTCATAATACTAAGCTTTTGTGTTTGAAAGGAAGTGTCTGGATGACACTTTTTTTCTCTTCAGAGCTGTATGTAACTGTAACTATGAAGTTTATTATTTACCAGGGGCTGCCACCATTGAGCCCCTGAGCAACGCACTTAGCCCCGAGTGCTCCAGGGCACTGCCCCTGTAGTTAATTCACTGTACATCGCTCTGGATAAGAGTGTCTGCTTAAGGACAATTAATTAATAATAGAAATATATTCTAATGTAATATTTACACATGGTGGTCATTTTCCATGCGGATTCCTTTATGTTTTTTGACTTGATATACTAAAATTTGACTACCTTTGACTTCTTTTGGAAGTAGTGCTAAATACTAATATCTGTGCCTATATGATACTTTAGTTTGGAAAATATAAGCAAGTTTGACCTTTTACACATGTTTTAAATCAGGAAATATCTGGTCGACACACTTTTTCGATAGTTAATAATATGTGAATGTAGAATGTATAGAGGTTTGATACCCAGGGTGCAGTATTTATCCACCAGAATTTCATTCATGGGTCTGTGGAAATGGCTTTGAAACAGCATTTAGACCTCTATGTTGGGAATCATGCATCACATGGTGTTTCACTGGAAGGCTCATGTTACAAAAGGCTGTTTAAGAAACCAAGGAAACATTACTTATTTAAAAGTACTATCAGTGGTTGCTATATTAACTGATGCCCCGTGACATTGAACAGGTGGTTGGTTTTCTAGTTAATTCTTTGGAGTTGTTTTAAACTCAATGCCGACCTCTGCTGGTGCAAGATCACTTACTCTGCTTCTCTCTCTCAACAGGTCTCCCGAGCAGAATGTGTCTGTAAGTACGCATGTGCTGTTTCTTTATTTTGTTGTGCTACTTTTCTGTTAATTTGCTTGTATGTACATTATCTCTGCAGAAATGTAGCTTTTAAAAAAATCAATTGCTCTTTTCTTATTCTTGGTCTCTTCTTCTTCTTCTTCTTCTTCTTCTTCTTCTTCTTCTTCTATCTCCTAGATAGAGAATGTGACAGCAATGAAACAGAAACATTAACAACAACAACAACAACAGTCACGTTTGGATCCAATCCAAACTGCACCTTCTCTATTGGAAACAATATCTCTGGAGACGGTGTGATAACTGGTTTGACTCCTGGAGCAATCTATCAAATCGTCCTTAATTGTTTCAACTGCTGCAAACAGGCCTCCACAAGTAAGTGTGTTTGCTTTGTTCAATCACTTACATTTTATACCCTTCTACAGCATTGCTGCAGATTGATGTCTGTCAAACAAAGCTCTCTGAGTATGAAAAACCACAGATATAAAATACAAAGATGATAATACTGTGTTACACTAATGATGAGTGACGAGAAAATGAAACATTAATTATTTCCCCACCGACTTCTTTCTCACTCACAGAACCTGAAGCAGTCAGAAACTTCACTGTTGGTGAAATCACAACATCCTCTATATCTGTGATGTGGATTAAACCTGAGGGGCACAGCTCCTTCTATAGAGTACAGTGGACTGATGGAATAACTAACCGCAGTGTCAATGTCACTGAACCACACATAAATGTCACTGAGCTGACTCCTGGAGTGCAGTACAGTTTT